>PVKN010008382.1:0-24946 GCA_004027915.1 Capromys pilorides
CTTCTTCTGTCTGTTTCTCTGCTGCACCAAGTACCTATCAGTCTCAAAATAAAACTTTAAAAACGACTGGGGATACAGCTCAGCACTCTCTGGGTTCAAATCCCAGAACCAAAAACAAACAAATCAAAACATTCACATCTGGATTGGATCCAGAATATTCAAATAACCCCAAAATCAATAAGAAAACAGCAGATAATTCAATAGGATGGGGGAAAAAAAAGAGCAAAAAATATCCAAACAGCAAGTAAACACAGCAAGGAATATCATAATCAAGACAAGGTGATTCTAGGACATGAACAGACACATTTACCAAACAAATTGACAGGAAAATGATAGATAGGTGGTTATAGCTGAAAGAATTTACTGGGACAGGACCAAATTTAAGGCCTTCGTCAGAACACTAAAATGAATGTTAGTTGCTCTAATTTATTAAATCCAAAAGTATAAGGGATCAAAGTAAATAACGAAGCTGGTAGGCACGGCAGCACACACCTGTGATCCAGCTGCCCAGGAGGCTGGCCAGTTCAACACAACAGACCTTGTCTCAAAAACAACCAACCAACCAACCAGCCAGCCAGGCCAGTCAGAGTAATTTAGTGACAGCCTGTCTCACAATAAAAAAGGGCTGTGGTTCTAGTTCAGCACTCCCTAGGGTCAATCCTCAGCAAGCAAACAAAGAAAGCCCCCAAGCAAAAACAAAAAAGCAAGAGAAGAAAGGAGGTTCTTCTCCCTGATTCTCAGCCCCACGCCCAGGAGGCAGGCGGGGCAGGCATGGCAGTTACCGCGTCGATCTCGTTGAGGACCTTCCACTGCTCGTAGGGCACTGCCAGCGCCTCTGCCGTCTGGATAGTCCTCTTCATCTGGCTCGTCCAGACCTTCAGATCCTTGATGTTCTGGTCACTGATGAACTGGGCCAGGTGCTTGGCAAACTGGAACACATCACAGGCCACCTCAGATAGCAGGTTCTCAGCAGCCCTCAAAGGACAGTACAGACAGGGCCCACCCACTCCTCAGAGAAGACAGGTTAATTAAAAAATACAAGCCAACCGCCTGACCACAGGCACCCACAAGGCTGAACTCATGCAGCCCCCTAGACCCTGAGACAGCTCTGGCCATGCCGCAGCAGCCCCCTACTCAGTTCATGTGCCCTGGTACATACAATCCCCCCACAAGGCTCCAGGACCCCCTTCAAGTGTGGCACAGCCATCAGCTACACTGCCGAGGCTCAGCTCACTGCAAGGATAGCCTGACGGCCAGCGAAGGGGCTCGGCTGGCACTGGCTCCCAAGCAGACTATAGATGCAGGCATCTGCTTGGTATTTGTGACTTTTCCTACAGGATAGGAATATTCAAGATTGAATGAAGGCCATCACGTGAACACTAGCTATAGTGTCCCAGAAGCCCAGCCCCTATACAAACACATCCATCTATCCAGCCACCCATCAGAACCAGTGCCCCGACACACATACAACACACACACTGACCTCCCGGCCCCGAGGGGACAGTCCTGGGTCCCCACCAATCCGGCCCTTGAGGTTAAGCTCACTCTCCCCATGTCGGCAGAGGTAGATGGATCGGGGTGTCACGTGGATGTTCATGAGGTAATACACGATTCGGCTCTGGATGTGGTCAGCTACTCGGTTCACCACGTAGCTCTGCCCGACATCCATGATCTTGATATAGGAGAGATCCCTTTCCAGAGAGAAAGTAAAGAGAGGCCTGTGAATCTGGGGCCCTCAGAGCACACCCTGCCATCCACAGGAGCCAGGGGTGAGGGCTTGCATCCATGAGCACTAGGCTTGAGTCAACACACAGGGCCATCAACTGATATGCAAGTGATAGGTGGGAGGCAGGAGGAACATGCCACGTGTGACACACAGACAAGCACCGTGAGAAGCGCCCAGCACTTATCATGCTTCTGAAGGTGACATCCAAAGCGGTGGCCAGCCACATCACACCATGACTGCTATGCTGCTCACACACACCCAACCCTTCTGTGCCTACAGAACCCAGAGTCAGCTTCCGCAGGAAGTGGCTGGCATGTGCACTCTGGTCAGCTCTCCTTCCCCTCGCCTAAAACCCTGGTCCAGCTCGCCCAGGTGTGCTGGGCAGCTGCCATACCCCCCACCAGGAAGCCAATGGACAAGGCCACAAGCTGGCTCAGCGCTCTCTCTGCTCTGGACCTGGGCAGTGCTGCAGCTGGGAAAGCTCGCTCACAATGGCAGAAGTAGGGCCAACTTTAACTCAGTCCCAGAACCCTCTGGATATTCCCATCTGGATCTTCACTGCACAGACCATGTGTCCTTGGTTCAGGGTCACTACCAGGAAAAGTAAGAGCCAGCTTTGCAGGAGCTGCTCCAGACAAGCTCCCCCCCAACCCCTACAGGGGGTCACACTGCAGAACAATGACAAGAAACAAAAATGCAGAGAGGGGGACAGAAACAAGAAGCCTGCAGGGGCCCAGTGTCATTCTGTTCCACCCCTAACTGGGCTGGCTCCTGAGCCCAGGATGTCTCATCCCATGGCAATCCAGGGACAACTCTGCCATAACCCCTCAAAAGCCTTTTCTCCAGTGACTAAAATGTACCTTAGTTCACATAACTTGCACACTCTTCTGTAATTTTTTCTTAATTTACGTATTTGGTATAAGGTCTCACTACGCAGCTCAGACTTATAGTGATCCTACTGTTTTTAGCCGCCCCAGCACTGGGATTATAGGTGTGTGCCACCACACCTAGTCTGGGTGGCCAACTCAGGGTGCCCAGGGGCAGGGCCGGCACAGCATGTGGCGTCAGGGATGGAACCTCTGTCTCTGAGCTTGCCTAAGCAGGCACTTAGTCCACTAAACTATCTCTCAGGCCCTTCTTATGTAATTATAAAGGACCCGAGTACACATTTATATTCTAGTCTTTCACTTAATGTTACCCAACATATGTGTCCTCGTGTCTCTCCATAGCTATAATTTATAAGGCTGTTGTAATATGTCACCAAGGACTACACTGTTATTTACCTAACCACTGACCATTTATGCTGAGAAACAGGAGTTAGCAAACTACAGCCACCAAGTCAAAGGCAGCCTAGAGGCTGCTTTCACAAAGTTTTATTAGAACACAGCCATGCTCACTTATGTCCTGTTTCTTTTGTCTTTATAATGCACAACTGACTAAAACAAGGATGTGAACACTCCAGCACCTAAAGAGTCACTCTCCGACCCTTCCAGAAAGCACTTGCTGACGCCTCAGCCAGACACCCCCGCAGACCATTCCGCACCAATGCTCCTCTCTTCCCGTGCCCGTGCAGCCCCCCTGCTCCCACAGCCTGCACACTGAGAGATGAGCATGTGATGTCTGCAATGCCCTGGAGGCCCCTCTGCACAGAAATCACGCTTGATTCTGTGCTGGAACAGTAGGCGGTCCTGACTCGCACAGTTCCAGATGAGGTAACAGGTGTGCTGCGAGTCACCTCTGGCCAATGATTTCTGCCTCAAGGAAAAAAACAAAACAGGTCAGACCATCTCTGCTTCCTGGCCTGGTCCCCAGCTGCCACCACAAGGAGGCCAGAAGGAGGCAGCCAAACACAATGCCCACCCCTCTCATCACAGCGGCTCTCCTCTCTCACCTGTCCAGGTCCTCATCCAGCGACTCGTATGAGTTCTCATAGCACTCAATCCGTCGCATGAAATCTTCAGTGGCCTCATCACTGTCCCGGTTCACATAGTCAGGACTACCCAGCTTCACTTGCTGCCAAACCCAGGCAGAGAACAAAGACACATCAAGGCCAGGCAGGGCCAGAGACCAAGGAGACTGTTGGGCAGGGGTAGAGCTAGAACTGGAAGCTGAGTGGGGCCAGAGTTCAGCAGTCCCTGGCACACAAGTGTCCTCACCTTTATGGCTCAGGGAGGCCTAGGAGCCTTTCCCTACCCTGTCCCAGCTCCCTAAACCTACACAGTCCTCCCTTCAGAGGGGCTAAGGGATAGACTTGGGAGCGGGGAACAGAACTCTGCACACACACTCTGGGCTGAAGCGCCTCTCCTACCGTCTGGGACTCTCAGGTGACAGGGCAGGGAGGAGAGGTATGAGAGAAAACCAAGAAGGTGCACTCAGGGCCACGCAGTCTGTCATTTGAGTGATCTTCAGGGGACAGGCTCTCCTGACCCATGCTGGTGACTACCCAGCTTCCCCACCCACAGGTTCTAGAAGCTCAGATGAAGGGCAGCCAGGCAGCAACCCAAACCAGAGGACCTCACTGTCCCCTTCCGTTTCATGACTGCCCCACACACTTACCACAATGTTGGCAGCTATGACCTCAGGATCCACACAGATGGACTCCACAAAGAAGGTCTACGAGAAGAGCCAGAAGCACCCCAGTAGGCAGGAGAGAAGGGACCTGGGCCTGGCTCCCAGGGCTTTCCACTTCCTCAGGCCCCTCTTCTAAGGGAGCAGGGCTGAACACCATGGAGCTAAAGAGAGCCCACCCTGTTCAGGACTCTCCCACTAAAAGTCCAGGAGAAGAATAAAGACAGCCCCTCTCATCCCAAATGTTCCACTTGGAATCCATGCCAGCCCAAAGCCTGGCATGCATCAGGAGGCTGTGGAAAGACCCCCTGAAGGTCCAGATATGCAACTGCCCAGCCAAGAAGAGCACCAAAGAGGCCTTACCTTATAGCCATTCTGTTCCCCAAAGTTAAAGATCGTTGCTCTCCGCTCTCGAGTAGTATTGGTTGCATCAAAAACCTAAGACCAAACTGGAGTTAACTTGGCTCTGGCCCCAGGAAGCCAGGAGGCACTTGAGGGCTGCAGCACAAGCTTCTCTTGCCAGTGCTTGGCTTACTACCAGGCTCAGCTGGGCCACCGTCCTAGCCAGTCCCCTTCACACTTGCACAGAGGAACACTTTCTACAATGCTTTGCACACAGTAGGTGCTTCGTGTGTGGCCAGCAGAAATTCCAGAGAAGCCAGTTAACCCTGGCACTGTGGTTTGGATTTGGTTGGTCCCCTGAAGTCCATGTATGGTAGTGCTCCCAAGAGAGATGTTATAAAAAGGCAAGCCTGGCCCGCCCACTTAGATGTAACCTCTTCTTCCCATGTAGGCTCCATCCATGATGCCATGAGGTCCTCAAAAGAGGCTGAGTTAGTGAGGATACCTAGCTGCAAAACTGTGATCTAAACAAACTTCTTATCTCCACAAAGTTGTCTGTCTCTAGTATTTTCTTACAGCAATGAAAACCAAACTAATGTCTGGCAAACTAAACCTAAGCTTACCGTTATTTATACTCCATTCTGAACTACCAGGAAAGGGAAATAGAGGATCAAAAGAACAAGAGAGGGCAGGAGGTGGAAAATGTCAACAAAATATAAAACATGCCAGGCATGGTAGTGCATGCCTGTAATCCCAGCACTTGGGAGGCTGAGGCAGGAGGATCAGTGTGAGTTCAAGACCAGCCTGAGCTACAAAAGTGAACCCAAGGCCAGCCTGAATTGCATAGTGAGACCCTGTCTCAAAAAGACAAATACATATGACAGACATCTAGTGACTCACTAAAGAAACAGAGAAAATAGATGCCAGAGGATCACAATTCAAGACCTGCATGGACAACTTCACAAAACTATGTCTCAGAAAAACAAAACAAACAAAAACTAAAACTGGGCTAGAGAGGTAGCCTAGTGTTAAAGCTTAGTAAATTCTGATTTTAATGCTCAGTACTGAAAACACACACACACACACAGACCGGGAAGGGGCGGGGGGGGTCAGTCAAGTTTTCCGGACACTCCAGCAAAACCTCTAACAAGAGGGCTGAGGATATAGCTCAGCAGCACAGTGTCTGCCTGTCAAGTATGAGGGTCCTGAGTTCAATTCCCAGTACCTGAAAAAAAAACCAGAGACTAAATAAGACTATTTACAGAGCCCAGTGTGGTGGCACATGCTTCTTATCCCAGCACTCGGGAGGCTGAGAGAGGAGAAGCACTGTGAGGTCCAGGACAGTGAGCTCAAAGCCAGCCTGAACTACATATTGAGACCTTATTTCCAAAAATAAATAAACAGTGCAAAGAGGGATATGAAAAGATATAGTAATTATGAAAAAAACAGAGTTCTAAGAGTTGGAATACTCACCATGATCACTGAAATTTGTAAAAGAAACTCAACCAAATGTTTGCAAGATAATGTTGAAAAAGTCTCCCTCGAAACAAAACGAAAACAACAGGGCCCAGCAAGATAGCTCAGCAGTCTAAAGTGCCTACTTAGGCAAGCTTAGGCAGCCACAGGGACTGCAATTTGGTCCCTAGCACCACATGCTGTGCCAGCCCCACTCCTAGGGCAGGCTGAGCCAGCTATAACATACATAATACATACATACATACATACATACATACATACATACATACATACAATTTTTTAAAAATGACAGAGTGTTATGGTTTATGTCTAGTTGTCCCCCCAAAGCCTCATGCAATAATGGGCCGGGGACTTCTAGAGTTTGAGACTTGACTCATGATCCACTGGGATTATGTGTTTTAGTACTGATGGGACTATGGGTCTGGGTCATTCTGGGATTATGGGTGTGGCCTAAGGCACATAGGCTGAGGCAGAGTGTCTGAATGTGATATAAAGAGAGACAGAGAGACAGACTCAAGTTGTTGCTCTCTGCTCCCCTGGTTGGTCCACTGCCTCTGTCTTGATTGTTGCTGTTCTGCCGCCATGAACTGGATGCTTTCTGCCCTGTTCCACTCAGCCTTGGGCCAGCTGAATATGGACTGAAATCTCTAGTAACCGTGAGCCAAATAAACCTTTCCTTTCCTCATTTTGAGTGTCGGGTATTTGTCCCAGCAATGATAGAAGAGTAACTAAAACACAGAGGAAATGAGGGAAAGGATAAAAAGGCCCCAAAGACCTAGCACAGGGTTCACTGCCTTAAGGAACCAAAGGCCTTCAGAGGAGCAGGAATAAGAGAGAATCCCAGCTCTCCCTAAAAGATGAGACTTCCAGGAAGACCAACGAATCCCAGTCATCACATTTCTCCATGGCCACACTAAAGCCACAAGATCACAGGGCAATGTCATGGAAACTGTAAGGAGAAGTTTACATATTCCATCTATATTCCATACCCAACAATCTAATGCAAAGATTTTTCAAAAGCCACTTCTGATATGCAAGGCACCATTTACTTCCCAAGAACTTTTCCCAGGAAGCTGCTGGATGATGTTCATCTATAATGCAAGTTCATAACCCACAGAGCAGATACGGGGTCCAGAGGCAGGGCATTCAACCAGGAAGACAGCAGAAGGAACTATCACATGATGGTTGTCATGGTTTATGTCTAGTTGTCCCCCCAAAACCTCATGCAATCATGGGGCAGGGACTTCTAGAGTTTGAGACTTGACTCATAATTCACTGGGATTATGGGTCTGAGTACTTCTGGGATTATGGGTGTGGCCTAAGGCAGATAGGCTGAGTTAGAGAGCCTGAATGCAATATAAAGAGACAGAGAGACAGACTCACACTGTTGCTCTCTGCACCCTGGTTGGTCAGTTACCTCTGTCGCGATTGTTCCTGTTCCGCTGTCATGAACTTGATGCCCTCTGCCCTGTTCCACTCTGCCTTGGGCCAGCCAAATATGGACTGAAACCTTAGCAACTGTGAGCTAAATAAACCTTTCTTTCCTTCATTTTGAGTGTTGGGTATTTGTCCCAGCAACGAGTAAAGAGTAACCAAAACAATGGTCATGCCACACACAGCTACTCTAGACATGAGCTGAGCATGGAGAGCTGCAAGAGGCACAAGTCCAAGACCAGAATAGAGGGCCAGGCATGGTGGCACATGCCTATAATCCCAGTACTTGAGAGGCTGAGGCAGGAGGATCATTGTGAGTTCAAGATCAGCCTGGGCTACAAAAGTGAGCTCAAGGCCATCCTGAACTACATAGCGAGACCCTGTCTCAAAAAGACTAAAAAAAAAAAGAATGAAAGGAAAAGAATGATTCTGTGTCTTAAGACAGGTACCCTTCTGGGCCTTGCAGTCAGCTCCTCAAATAGCAAGTAAACCCTGGGTAGGACTTGCGATTCCAGGAGAAATGACATGGCATCCTGACAGCCCAAAAGGAAAGGCCTGCAGGGTCCAATGCAGTCACAAGCCCACAAGGCAACTCCTGACCTAGTCACAGGCCCTGGTTTCCTCCTGTAGGGCTGCCAGACTTCCTCCCAGGACTGGCACCCGAGGCACCCAGACACACAGACCCTGACACCCCCACTAGGTGCTTGACAAGCAAAGGGTATGTATGTATGTATGTATGTTGGCCCATGTCTCCCTCCCAGTTGTCATCGCCATACTGCACTTACCGCCACATGTCCTCCTTCCTCACTGAGGAACCGTCGGACATCACACAGGGCTGCCAGGGCACACTGCCTTTGAGAGAGACAAGAATTAGCTGCCAAGCGCAAGGGCCTCAGCTCAATCCCCAGTTCCGCAAAAAATAAAAAAAGAAAAGAATTAGTGACATCCTGACCCTGGTTGTGGGAAGGCAGATGGCACAGCCTACCCAAGCCTGGAGAGGGGCTGCCTCTTGGCCTCTCTTTCCTTTTAAGTTGTCCTCCTTCATTTCCAGGAAAACTTCATTACTGCCCATTGTCTGACTAACACTGTTCCTTTATATTTGCAATATAAAGGAGAAGAGCTTGCGTCTCCACTTTTGCTCTTGCTGCTTCTGCTCTCTTTTGAAGTGTTGACTTGAAACCTCCACAAACTGAGCAAAAGAAACCTTTCCTTCCTTAATTTTTGGTGTTGGCTATTTTGTCTCAGCAGTGCAAAAAAGTAACCAAGACAGGACAGGAGAGACACTTTGGCCGTTTCCCAGGGCAACAATAAGTTTAATATTCAATTTTCTGTCCTGGGAGAGCACACTCCCCACACCACCTCCCGGAGGGAGGAAGGCGTCACCACCGTGACCTTGGGCCCATATTCACAGACCTCTGCAACTTGTGACCCTCCTCAACACCACACCATGGCTACACTGTCTCCAGAACCTCAGCTCTTCCACTCATTGCTGGGAAATGGATTGGCGCAAGGAAAGGCCTTTCTTGCCCTTTTTATCCATTTCTCCTACAAGCCTGGAGACAGATATATCCCTTACTTTTTGTCCATTACCTCCACCTTTTCAACATGAGAATTAAGCTAAGGTCTCATTCCATTTGTTTGACCTTCGGACTTCATACACAAGCTCCCCATGGGTTAAGAACTGTGCTGTGAGGCTATGAAGTCAGTGAGCCGAAGTGCAGAGACAGATGCTCTGCACAGTCTGCTAAGAACCACAGAGAAAGCAGTAGGAACACTGGTCTAGGTCTCTTGAAGGAGTCCTGTTCCTCTGCTATCTAGTGACCTTTCTGTGCCTCAACAGATCTTTCACATAATCCTCAAAGTGCTGTCTTTTTCTGTCCAAAACTCTGCATTCTGAGAGTCTACAAAACTTATCATAAAAAAAAAAAAAAAACACCTCATTGCTGGGCCACTATTTCCTGCCTGCAATGGGTTCCAAGTACTGGTCAAGGATCTTTCATGGGCCTCCCTTCCAGCACCTGAGAGGGAACTCAGGATCTACTGGAGATGCTGGAAAAACAGGCCAGAACTGTGGGTGCATGTGTGTGTGTGAGAGAGTAGATCACACAGGCCTTTATCTGCATACGTGGGTGCGTATGTGTGAGTGTTCGATGTCTACATGTGGCCTTTTAGGTCTGTCAGTGTGTATGTGTGAGCACGGCTAAGTATGCACAGGTGTGCCCATCCTTCATGTGTAGGATGGGGCTGAGTGGGCAGAGTTTTGGGGAATGGACCCACATGTGTGTACCCAGTTTATGTATGTGTGTCCAAGCACATGAATACATGAGATGTGTACCCATGTGCATATAAGATATATGTACACATACCTGTGTAGTACTTCATTGTGTGAGCACATACATGAGTGTGCTTGGTGTGTACATGTGCCCAGATCCATGTGTACAAAAGAGATGATCCTACTGTGTATGCACCCGCACAGAAGCCCCTGACTATACACTGTGTGCAATTCCCTACAGTGACACACAACCATCCCTGAACTCACAGTGTGTGCACTATCTACATAAACACCAAGACATACACTGTATAACTGGTTTCCTTTTGGAGCCTGGAATTTTAGAAAATATCAGACACAGGTTGCCTATATGACCAGCCCCAAACAAAAATCTTAGGCTCAGAGCTTCCAAGAGACTTTACTTTACTAGACAAGACCTTACATGTGGTCCCATAATTCATTGGTAGAGGAATTAAATGTGTCCTGTGTAATGTGTCCTGTCCTCCAGGAGGACATCAGACTGCATCCATCTACCCTTTGCGGATTCTGCTTTAGGTGGTTACACTGTGATACCTGAGCCCAGTTACATGACAAGTCTTGGGGGTCTGCCTAGCAGATCACTGAGCCTGAAGGCCCTGGCACACCACGCTTGACTGAACTCAGGTGTGTATGTGCACACACAGAGTGAGCACATGTGTGCATGCGTGTGTACTTGCCCTTGCGTATGATGTGACTGTGAGCAGCACTGCACATGTGACTGTGCCCAAGTGTTCATAGGTATAGATGTCCATACACATATGCACACACCTTCATGTGCAGTCTGTGTGTGTGTGCCACAGGGAATGTGCATATGTGTGTATATGCACCTATGAATATATACGGGTATGTCCAGATATGTGCACATAAAGTATTTGTGTAGGACTACGAATACACCAGCTGGCATACATGTGCTGGTATACATACATGCTTACATCTGTATATCTGACTGTCACACACACTGCTAGACCTTCCACTGGGAGGGTGTTGGCCCTGTGCAGCTTTGGGGTCATTAATAATGTCTAAGTAACTAAACCTCTGCAAAATGGAACCCTCCCTTCTCAGGTTTTCCATCTTTAATTTTTTTAACATACAGTTTAGACTGGCCTTGAACTGACATAGCCCAGGCTGGCCTCAGAATCATGGTGATCCTCCTGCCTCAACCTCGCAAGTGCTGGGATTAACAGGTATGCACCCCCAGCACTTGGGAGGCTGAGGCAGGAGGATCAGTGCAAGTTTGAGACTAGCCTGGGCTACAAAAGTGAGCTCAAGGCCAGCCTGAACTGTATAGCAAGACCCTGTCTCAAAAAGACAAAAAAAAAAAAAAAAAAACAGGTGCGCACCACCACATCCAGTTCATTTTAAAAACTTCTGATCCCTTAATTTTTCCAATTACTTATGGAAATTTGGGGCCTAATAAATAGGAAATGGCCCTGTGACTCAAGTCAAGTTTTGGGTATAGGGAAAAGCATTTCTAGGAACGATAGAGAATGTCTGCAAAATGCTAAGGAGGCGCATGACTTTGCCCCGGCTCGCTTCCACCACACAGTCCTGTGTTTCCCCTGCGTGACGCTGAGCTAGTTCCCAACCTCTCTGGACCTGGTGTCCCTACTCCAACTCCCTATCATTGAGGGGAGGCTCAAGTACAGCAGCAGACAGACCTGGAAATGCTGGCTCCATTGCTCCTCCCACCACTTGGATTCAGGGAGACCTCGTTTCAAACTCGGACCTGGAATGACCTCACAAGGATGGGACGACACCATTCCATCCCGACCCAGCCTCTGCATCTGGAAAAGCAAGGCACCACTCCCAACTACCAAAGATTAGGAAAGTCAAATCAGCTAGTCTGTCCACAGCCACAGCCTGGGACTAACTTAAAACTTGCATTTGGTATATTCTTTCACTTCCCAATTGAGTAACTTTGGAATGACGGGTGGTTTTTAGTGTTAAATGGGCTTAGATTCCAGACAACTTAGATTCAACTGTCAAATAACTTATCTGTGTGAAGCTTCTGGTTTTTCTGAGCTTCAGTTTCCTCAAAGTGTGTGTGTGTGTGTGTGTGTGTGTGTGTGTGTGTGTGTGTGTGTGCGCGCGCGCGCGCACGCACGTGTGCATGTGTGTGGCTCAACTGCCAGTTCTCTTCCTTTAATCTGGCTCCATATTACCAGAGAACACAGCCTTGAGTGTTACACACGAGCAGGCCGCAGGACCTCAGTCAGAAGACTCCCCTTCAGCCCGGCCCAGCCCAACACTACAAGAGCACACTCTGGAGCACCTGCCCCCTGGTGGCCAGAGAAGGAATATACAGTCAGGTGTCCAACTTGGTGGCAGCTACAAGCCCTGTGCGTGGCTCCTGCCCTGGGCTGGCCGAGCTCTGCTTACTGCCCTGCCATAATGGCTGAACCCAGACACCACTCTGCCACACAAGGCTGAGAAGGGTTTTTTGGCCCTACTAACCCCTACAAGAAGAGCACAGTGTGGCCTCTCAGACTGTCGCCAGTGGTACCCAGTGCCTTGGAGAAAGACCTTACATCAGAATGGGGTGGAGGGTGGCACACCATGGGCAAGCTCAGTCTCATGAATTCCAGCAAGAGCAGAAACCACACACCCATCAGCACCCCAGACATTTCACACAAAGCTGGGGCCGCGCCCACACATGCCAGGACCATGGGCAAGCACACAGCACATACACTCCACACACACAGAGCGGGGGCCTAGGCTCGGGGGAAGAGGAAAGCCTCAGCCTGGTCTACCCCTGAGGCCTGTATTCGTGTGCTTTCTAGGGCTGCCTCTCTTGCCTGTCCTGTAGCACAGCAGCCCCTGGCCTGTCCTAAGGAAGCTTCCCTCCCCTCTCTGAAGCTCTCCTCTCTCCTCCCACAGGATTTCCTGACCAAGAGTCCTTAACACTACAGCAGGGATGGGCCTGCCACCAGAGGGTCACACAGCCTCTGCTATCATCTCCCAAACCCATCACATCCCAACTCAACAAGCCATCCCTGTCACACTGTGCTGATAACAGGCCAGGGCCAGGCTCAGGAGCAATTCAGGTGGCAGCTTGAGGCTTCAGAAGCTTCTCAGCAAGTGGGCAACAACCAGCTCACCATTTCAACAGCCATGACCCCCAACACACTTACTTCCTGATTTTCAGGCCCTCTTCATTGTCTGGGAGGAAAAACTCAAAAGATTTGTAGGTCTTGACCATGTCCCGGCGATACTGGCCAACATTGAATTCTGGGGAAAAGGAAAAGCTCAACTTTCACAGAACAGCAACACCACTGATGCCTGACGGGATCCTCCCCAGACCTCACCCACCATCCGGCCTCCCTTTCCCTTTCCCCTCCCCCATAAACCCCCAAGGTCTCCCAGATCCTCACCCCGAGTGGGTACCCCAATCCAGTTCAGGTATCGGGTCAGCTTCTTAGAAATATAGGTCTTGCCCCTGGCAGGCAGGCCCACCATGACAATGAGCGTTGGGCAGTTGGTCATGCAAACTAGAAGGCAAGCAGCACACAGTGTCAGGTCTTTCAGCCTCAGAGCACAAGCCTGGTACTACCTGAACCTCCTGGCATTACACAGGGCCCTCAGGACCCCTAAACCCGGCCTCGTGCTGGCATAAGCCTCGTCCCCAGGGCTGTCTGGTTTCTGGCGGATGCAGGGACTTCATCAGCCCTTCTCATCCTGATGTGCACCAGCTGTAAAGTTTACAAGGCCACACGAAGATCATTCCAGGGGCTATTTAATGCCAGGCTCTGTCATCCACGAATCTGCACCCTAACCTGCTCCCATCTTGCCCTGCCGAAGAGACCACTCAATGCTCCAGCACTCAGAGTCTCACTACTTGGCCTCTCTGTTGCAACTATTTTCCTCCAAGAGACTCTATATCCACATGATGCACCATCCTCCTCAGCCTACTCGCCTCACACATGAATCTGCTCTCTCCAAACTGAACACTTGGGCTGGAAGCATCCCTGCAGTGTCTGAGCCACTGAAGGCCTGGGGCCTGGTGAGGCATTAGTGTTCAGTGGCTACGAGCAGGAGCAGGGAGGTAGCTAGAAGGCTAGCAGAGTGAGGGCTACAGGAGGCTGAGACCAGAGGCTCAAGCCAATGCTCACAATGACAATAGTCCCTCTGATGGCCTACCACCACCATTCCATGTGCCATCGGGTCAGTGTGCTAATCAAAGGAGCTGCCAAGGCTGAAGGCAGGGAAGAGTCTGAACGCAGCTCCTCTGAGCCACAGCTGTCCAGGGCAGACACCAAAGCAGCAGATCTACCAGCCTTCTGCGACCCAGCTCAGCTTTCAAGGCAGTTAAAGGCGGCTTCACCTCAGAAGCTTCCCTTTCATCAACCTTGGGACCTGGGCCAACAAAGCCAAAGCAGGTAAGACTGATGACCAGTGGTGGGGAACAGTCACAGCCCTTCATCTGCTCATCTGGTTCTGCAAGGCCCTTCATTCCCAAGCTCTCCTTGCATGGACTGCCAAGGACATATGTTCTCCCTCAGAAGGCAGCTCCCTCTGAGCCTTGGGTCCAACTCTGAGCTTGTGCCTTCACCTATTAAATGGATAATAATCACTTGGAGAAGATCTGTCATGACCTCTAATGTCAGCCAGCACACGTCCAGGAAGTCATGTCCCCCACAAGCAATGCCTTTGGGATATGGGCTGTGGAGGACACAGCAACCTGGTCCCAGCCGGGTCCTGTCTAAAAGCAAAGGGGTGTGCACACCAGTGGGGGCTTCATCACTCTTATGCATGGTCTTTGTGCAGAAGTGACCCAAGCCCTGAACCCCAGGGAAGGATAGGAGACCCCACATAGTGTGGGCTGACAGTAAGAGATGAAACTCACAGGAAAACCTCAGTATTAGCTAAGGTGAGAAGAAAACAAGTTAGGCAACACTCTGCATTCTCAGGCCAAGAGACACTGTGGCCTGCATGCTTTGCTTTGCACAATTCTTGCCAGTCTAGCTAGAGCCCTCAAGCCAGTTAAGGGTAGCGTGTGAGCCACTAGCCAGGGCAATCACCTGACCTGAGCACTCAAGCTGAGGCCACCTCACCCCACTACTGTATCAGGGATACAGCCTCAGCATGGGGCTTCCACACTTTCTACATTCTCAGAGATGACCCTGGCTCTTTCCATGGCCCCAATCTCCTCCTACAACCTTTAGAGACAAGTGGGCAGTGAGGACAGAAAATCAGACCTGGGCACAAAACAAGGCAATAAATGAGCTATCACCTCTGCTCCCCAAGATAAATGCCAAAGAAATGACCCAAAGAAAATCAAAGTTCAAGTACATTCATAGAAGCTTTGCTTAGAGCAGCAAAACACTAGGGAAATGGCAGCAAACAGAGGCATTTCAAGGAGGGGACGCACTAATCCTTGGCACAGGGAGCGATAGCGTGCAGCCAGAAGCACAGCTCTGAGCCCACAAGGACCCAACGCCAAGCAACAGGACTGCAGAACACACTGACTGCAGCACTGAGCATACACAGAAGGGAAGAAGAACACTGTGAGCCCAGCTCCCTCACTGGTCTCTTTCCTGTAAATGTGCTCAAGGCATAGGAATCAAGAGACCTGAGACAGCCTGCCTACTTCCCGGCACTCCCACTGGAGGGACGGCCACAAGCCCCTGGAGCAAGTTGCAGAACAGATTCTTAATTACACCTCTTCCCATCTCCTAGGGCTAAGTTGGGTGAGGAAGAATTCCATATCACAAAACAACAGGAACTAAGTGTGGTGGTGCATGCAAATTCTAGCCCAGTCTAGGCAATTTACAGAGACCCTGTCTAAAAATTTAAAAATAAAAAGGCCTGGGAATATAGCTCAGTGTCAAAGACACTTGTTTTAATTTCTAGTACCATCAATTAAAAAAAAAATTTAATAACAGTCAGGTATGGTGGCACATGCTTGTAACCCCAGCACTTGGGAGGCTGAGACAGAAGGACTGCTACTGCAAATTCAAGGACAGCCTCAGCTACATAGCAAGACCATGTCTCAAATAACCAAATCAACATCTTTTCCACCATGCTTGCTGCTAAATTTCCTCTCCACACCTTGCCCCCAAGGTCCTCCAGGTATGAGCTGAGAAACCAAACTAGGTAGGGTTAGAGCTTCCAGGTCCTAGGTGTGGCTCTGAATTTTATCAAGCGAGGGAAGAACTGCTAATGATGGGGGGTGGGGTGGGGGAGCGGTGCAGAAATGGAAGCTCTGAAGACTAGGGACCACACCCCAAAGAAAACCTACCACACAACACAGTCAAGTTGCTTCCTCTTCCCCACAAAATCTTGTGTACAAGTCGATTTCCCCCACCCACAGTTCTTTACTGTCATTGAGTCTTCTAACCCAGCCCTAAGTCTATTACACAAGAGGTAAAATCCAGTGTAGGCCCTGGGAATCAGAGGGGCTGCATGGCTGGTTCCACATTCGTTACTTACCCACCTTCTGCTGGAAACTCTGGGACCTCGGAGGGGCCTAGTCCTCCACACACAACCTGAAGCCTCCTCTTTCACCTCTTGGGTGTCAAGAAGCTCAGGGTCCACAGCCAGCCTACACAAGCCAAGCCCCTTTCCTCAGGCCTGAGCTATGCTTTCATCCCTCTCTTAGAGCCTAAAGAAACACACGCCTTGCATCAGCAGCTGAGATCTGGCAGGTCTCTTCCCAAGGAGCCATGGCTCCCTTCTCACCTGTGCTGGGGTATTGGCTCTCACTGACATTATCAGTCCAAACTCTGATGCCACATGAAGGAAAAACAAAGTCAAGGAGAAGAACTACCTCCTTCCACTTTTCAGGGACCTGCTTTTCAGAGACTTCCAGGATGATGACTGTCTCATCCCACAGATAAGGAGCCTAAGGCCTAGATGATCAGCTCAAGGTCACACGGCAGAATATTACTGACCCCAAAAGGGCAGGTCCTCACTCATCTTCCTCTCTGTAGGAACAGTAGCTACCTTCATCCATACTGCTGAAACAGGATGGCAGGGCCTCAGCCTCCATATCCCCAGAAAAGTGAGAAGGTCTGGCTAGGCCAAGGCCATTCTCTAGGGACTCAGAACACAATTTAGGAATCATCGCAACCCCTACCAGGACTCTTGGTGTGATCAGAGACACAAATATACCTCTCTGCCGGGACTCACTTCATGGTCAAAGTAATTGCTACAGGCAGAGAGGGGCAGAAGGATCACAGAACACTTCCCTCCCTTCTCATGCATAAGCAGAGGTCCAAAGCCCAGGGAGCCCCAGCACCTCACACACTTTCCTGAAGCCATGTCACAGCTGTACCATCATTTGTACTAGATGTCCTCTGAGTTCCTGTCACATTGTAGTTTCACTTCTGGGGTCAGTTTCACTACAATGTTTCAGTTACTCTTATAACAGACCTTTCTTTTCTCTGGTATGAAGAAAGTTGCAGACTCATTTACAGATAAGCATAAAGTTAAGGAATATTTCTCCTCTAGTTCGACCCTTCCCATGAATCCACACAACACACCTGCATATCTTCAGAGGTAATCAGTCCACATGGCATTATATCCTGTCTATACTGACCGCGTCTACACTTTCCTAAAGTCCCTTCTGAAATTTGGTTTTAAAGCCAAAGGACTTACTCAGAGACCTAGCCCATGCGGATTAATTCTTTGCAAATTCTGGGCTCAGATCAAGTGATTCTAGGGCCAGATAGTTCAGTTTTCTCCTGCCTATGGGCCCATTCTCTGCCCAAGAAAGAAAATAGGCAGGGCCATGTCCACGGAGACCTCCCTGGTGGTGGCCACTAGGTGCACAGCGTAGGGAAGCAAAGCAGCCCATTTCCTCCTCCAGGTGAGGGTGGCCAAGCCCGACTCCTCTAACAAACCGAATGGCCCACGCACCTGTCCCCACCCCTGTTCTGCCACTTATCTTCAGCCCACTATTGTCACTGTCACCTCACTCCTCCTGAGCTCCCCTCCTGTCCCTGACCCTATCCATCAGTCACGATAAACCTTCCCTGACCCGGGTCCCCACCTGCCCCTGCCCCCACCCAGACCGTCCATCTGCTCCTGTGGCGCACCACCCTCCTCTCCAGAGGACCCGGCCTCACCACCACGCTGGCAGGCATGCAGAGCCGGCCGCCCGTTGCTGTAGGGCATCCAGATCTTCTTCAGGGGGTTCTGGGTCAATTCCCGTGGGGACGCCATCCCGTGGCCAAGAGGAGTCGGGCTGCGACAGCTTCGGACCCTGTAGCTGGCCACCTCGGGCCACCCGAGGTCCCGCCCCTCGGGCCCCGCCCCTTTTCAAGCCTTGACCGCGCTGTCCATCTTCCCATAAGCCCCGCCCCAGGGCGAATAGGTTCCACCCCAACTGAAAAGGCACTCCCGCCCCCACCCCAACTCCCGGCCTTCTACTACGCATGCCCAGCTCACCTAAGGTTCCCTTTTTGGGCCAAAAGCTCTCCTTCCTTCAAACTAGGTCAAGAATGCGCGTGCGCATTGCCCAACAGGCTCAAATTATGCAAGCCCCGCCCCGGATGCGCAAATCCAACACAGACCCGACTGTGCAGATTTGCATAGGTGTCACTCTAGACCCCGCCCAGGGCGCTGCAGCCCCACCTCCACGGTGTCGGTCGCTCGGCTCCCGGCATAGCCTGACCTCTAGGCACGCAGCAAAACAGGGGTTCATAGTGTGGCAAGGCCTGCAGGACTCCGCGGGCCCGGTTGGTCAAGACCTACCTGGCAGGCCTAGCAGCCTTGTGATTGACTTGCTGTGTTGGCAGGCTGCCAGTCCCGCATGTTCCCCCCCACCCACTCAGTGCCGGGCCCACTCTTTTTTTTTTCCCGGAACCGGGGTTCGAACTCATGACCTTACATTCGCCAGGCAGAGCTATCTCCCCAGCCCCTGGGCCCACTCTTCTGCTGAGCCCCAAGTCTCTGACTATCTCACAGGAGCTGCCTGATCAACCATGCCAGAAAAAGCTCTTTTATCTCATGGACAGGTACATACTCAAATCTCAAAATTGATCATGTGTCTCCTAGCTTTGGCTGGAGGGGAACTTGGACCAGACTCTTGCTACCAAGAGCAAATGCCTGGGACCTTGTAACCAAGTTCTTTGTGTACTCTCTGATCCCTGACAGTATATTAATTTTCTTTCAAAAATTTTATTTTCACCAATTAGATTTTTTTAAAATTATCAGCCAGCATCTCTTGCTTTTTTTTTTTTTTATCTTTTTGAGACAGGGTCTTGCTATGCAGTTCAGACTGACCTTGTGCTCACTTTTGAAGCCAAGGCTGGTCTCAAACTTGCACCGATCCTCCTGCCTCAACCTCCCAAGTCAAGTAATGAGATTATAGGCATGTGCCACCACGCCCGGCTTCCTCGCTTGCTTGCTTTCTCTCTTTATATTATGGCCGGCTCAGCCTGCCCTGGGAGTGGGACTGGCGCAGCATGTGGTGCCAGGGATCGAACCAAGGTCCCTGTGGTTGCCTAAGCTTGCCTAAGCAAGTGCTCTAGACCACTGAGCCATCTCGCTGGCCCTAGATTTATAATCATTAGATTTGTTTGTTTGTTTGTTTGGTACCAGGGGTTGAACTTGGGACCTTGCACTTGCCAGAGTTTACGTATTTTAGATAAGGGAGCAAAGACAGGATTAAATCAAGGTCCATCAAGCTGAACTACATCCTCAAGTAGCACACCTTCCCCTTATTTTATTTTATTATTTGATTTTATTGGGAAACAGAGAATTGCTAAATTGCCCAAGATGGGCTCAAAGTTGCGGTCCTCCTGCTAGAATTACAAGCTGATATCACCAAGTCAAGCTTTTTTTTTTTTTTTGCCTTTTTGAGACAGGGTCTTACTATGTAGTTCAGGCTGCCTCAAGCTCACTTTTGTAGCCCAGGCTGGTCTCAAACTTGCACTGATCCTCCTGCCTCAGCCTCCCAAGTGCTGGGATTATGGGCGTGCACCACCACACCCAGCTAACATGAAGGTATTAAAAGACTTTTTTTTTTTTTTTTGCAAAACTGGGGGTCGAACTCAGGACCTTGCACTTGCCAGGCAGGAACTTGTGCCCCTGAGCTATCTCCCCAGCCCCTGCCAAGCTTATTTTTTAAATGAGCTTCTATCTCTTTATCAGGAAAACAGGGTAGACAGATTGTCAATCTTACAAGATCATGCTGTAGATTAAATGTGTCAATGTATGAGAAAGTCATTCCAAAGCACATTCATTATATTAATCTCCGCTCCTGTCCTTAAAAAATGTGGGGGCAAAGGGCCAGAGAAGTTCACAGCACCTCATTCAATGTCTTGTATTTGGTCCCACCAGACGCAGGAGGGCTCTTGCTCAGGTCTGCCAGCCATTTTCTGCTGTAGTCCTCACCAGCTGGGCTCGAGCCTCTAACACACTGCCTTCTAGCAGTGTCCTCCATCACAGCCTAGAAAATCCTGCATCCTCAAATTTTCTGTTCCCAAAGTGCACCCAGACAGGAGCAAGGGTCACAGAAAACAAGGCTGACCTCATTTGCTGTAGGTGGAGCTCGACTCCCATGTCCTTCCTCCCATTGCCCTGCCTTGAATCGAGCCTCCAAACCACCAAACACTTTAAAACCTGGCAAGGACCATTTCAATGACACACACATAAGCCAGACATGGTGGCACATGCCTGCTATCCTGGCTGAAGTGTGGAGGTGGAGAGCAGAAGGATTGCCTGTGCTACATAGTTCAAAGCCAGTCTGATCTACAGGACAAGACCCAATCTCAAAAACAAAACAAAAAGATGATAGACACATGCGTTGCCCATTTCACAGAAACTAAATGTTCAGGAAATCCAAATGCTGGAAGGCCCCCTGGACCTGCCCTAATACCAGCTCTAGTCACTTAGTTGTGGAACGCCCTGCCTCGCGTAGGGTAAACCATTTCCTTCTTCCTCATTTTCCAGCTGAAGTGTCTGATCTCCAGCCTGTCTCCAGGCCCTGTGATAACTCACTTGGCCCTGCTTCTCCAAAGCCACCCACTCTGTTCCTGACACAGCCAGCACTTGTATTTGCTGGCCACTGCCAAGGCAATCTTGGGGTCATCCAGGCTTCAGAAAACTCACTGCCATATGGACACACTCTGCCCAACCCCTAGCATACCACTGGAGAAGGTACCTCTTCTAACATCCACAGGTACCCAGCCCCTAATCAGGCTTGCTTTCCTCTTCCCCAGCCCCTCTGAATGTAAGAACTGGAAGGAGGGCATAACCAAGAAAGGAGAAGGGGGGAGGGCTATCTTCATACCAGACAGCCTGAGCCTGGCTCCCAGGAAATGCCACAACAAGGTACCTCCACCCCTTCACCAGCTGACCCTGGGCTTGCCCAGGCACACCCTTCCAAGTCTATAATATCCAACTGAAAGGACATAGGTCAACATCGCAGCCTGGGCCCCCACCCAAGGCCAGCATCTATATCTGCTCTGAGAATACTTTCCATCTCCCCTCCCGAGGCTTCACTTCTTAGTTAGGAAACAGAGGATCTGAATAGAGAGAAGGGTCCAAAAATCACAGAACCAGTGCACAAACCTCAGCAAACCACCAGCCTTCAGAACCTCACCCCTGCCCCTTGAACCGTTGCTGTTTCCCTCCTTCACACCCAGGCTCTTCTGTGTTACCCTGGCTTTTGCTCCTCCAGCATGAATAAATGTCCAATAGAATAATTGGAAACCTCATGGTTTCTCCCTCCTCAGGGCATCTCCAAGTACGCCAGCTCTCCTATGTCATGCACAAGAAGTGTGCTGGGGGGCCGGTAAGATGGTTCAGCGGTATAAAGCGCCTGCTTAGGAAAGCTTAAGCAACTGCAGGGACTGCGGTTCGATCCCCAGCACCACATGCTGCACCAGCCCCCACCCCCAGGGCTGGCTGAGCCGGCCATAATACAATCAATCAATCAATCATCAATAAAAACCTTAGTCATTAACCATTTTTTCAAAAAAGAAGAGTGCTGGGACATAAGTGCGCACTTCTGTGTGAATATAACCGACTCAGTCTCTCTCTTACATGAATTTGCCCAACCTGACCCTGGCTGCCCCCTAGGGTACTCCCTGCACTGATCACTGTGCCTCCTCCCCAGCATCCCGTCATAGAAGCCAGAGAGTGGCTGAACTCTTCGACTCTCAGTTCTCAAGGCACAAAGGCTCCCCAATCCCCATACCTGCTGCCCAATCTATCATTCCCAGCATAAAGACCCAGGGGCTGGGATGCATGCTACAAAGATCCACACCCCAGGGCACACAAGCATGCCCTTGAACACACAGAAGCACGTCTAGTAAACAGCCCTACACCCAGGCAGTGCATGGAGACCCGCAGGCCCTGCATGGCCTACTGCTCTCTGCTGCCCCCTTTGTCTCTATTTCCCCATCCTATGCTGCAGTCACTGAGGGGTAGGGGAAGTTGCCAGGAATTCTGGCTTCCTCTGGTCACTCCCAGGAAGGACCGACCCAGTGATTTCCTGGGCCTAGGGCTCACAGATTATGAGCTTCCGACTATGTTTACAGCAATTTCAGAACAGCCTTTTACCCTGATCTGCACTTCCTGGTTCCATCCTGATGCAGGGCACACAGTAGGTGCTCAAAGTGACTCAGGACCAGCCAGGGCATAGAAAAGGGGCTCCGAGTGGTGCATGAGCAAGAGGGAGTATGCAATAGGTACTTAGAGATGCTTGGGACCAGCACAGGGCACGCACTGGGTACCTTGAAGTGCTGGTTTCAGGGCAAGGGCCACATGATACAAACAACTTTTCCTATCAGCCTCTGGGCCTCCCCACTCTGGGTGACCCCTTGGGGAGGACCTAGATGAACATAACCCCTTGGAGGTTAGCAAGGGACAGAGTGGGAGGGCCTTTGGCAGCTCCAGTGGCTGCCCCTCCCCCTGGGTTGAAGGAAGACACTATTTATAGTTTCCCCTTAGCCCAGCCCCCTCTGCCCTGCAAGACGACAGTGCTCCCCCTCCTCCAAGCCACTGACAAACTGATGTCCTCTCAGAGCACGCGACATGGGGAGATATACCAACACTCAGTCTCCCTCCCTGCACCCCAGTCTTTCCCCAAGCTCCCATCCTCCCCACACTGCCCCATGCCTACCCTGCCCGCCGCTCCCCGGCCCTGGGTTGGTCAGAGAGCTGCCTCTTAACGTGCCTCTGTCCATCCTGCCACCGAACTGGCCAGGGCCACCGCCCCCTGTGGCTCAGGGGGGAATAGGGTAACCCCGCCTTTGCCTGCCTCGGGCAAACTCTGAAGAAAGCAGCTCCGCCTCTCAGCCGCCCTAAGCCCGCCTGCCAGGGTTGCTTACTACTGTGAGGTTGACCAGGCAGGCAGCTGCACACGGGCAGGCGGGCAGCTATTGCCTCTCTCCAGTCAAAGCTGCCCAGGGCCTGCCCTCTTCTCTGGGCGGAGCTTCTGCTTTACGTGCAGTGGCTGCCTCATCTTCAGGCAGGACTGCCCATGTGCCCAGATCAGCTAGCTCCTGCCTAGCAATGGAGGGAGGAGTGCAAACAGCAGTACCTACTCCTAAACTACGAAGACGCTGAGTGCATTAAGAGTCTGCAGAGGAAAGGTAGACGGAACAGCAGAGACAGTAGCTGTGACTCGGCCTTGATGTGCACGTAATGGCATGATCTCAGCCGTGCCATCCGCCCATCACTTAATATTTATTGAGTGGCCCTTGCACCTAGCCACAGCCTTCATGCACACTGTTATGTCACTTTTGCATGTGAAGCTCGGTGACAGCACCTGCTTCAAGGACAAGGAGACCAAGGCTCAGAAAGGTGGCACCTTTGCTCAGGGCATCTGAGTGAGGAAGGGGGAGTTGGCTTGGAGCCCTGGAGAGAAGAGCTTCCTCTCCCCTGAGCCCTGTGTGTCAAGGCTGTGTGCAGGGGTGAGGGGAGGACAGCGGCCAGCTGTGCACCGTGGGCACTTCACTCAGGCTTGGGGGATGAACGCACCCTGCTGCTCACACGCAGCTGTCAGACACATGCAACAGGCAGCACATGCATCCCTGAGGCAAGACTGCCATGGCCAGACTGCCCACACATGGCTGGCTGGCTGCGCCTCGCGGTGCCCATCCATCTGTACCACACATGCACGTGACCATCGCCAGCATTCTCTCTGTGCTACGTGGGGGAGCCGGACTATGGTCCTAAAGTAGCTGTTTCAGATGCACCACTGGGCTTCTGTGTCTCAGCTCATGAATGAAACACAACTGTGACCAAGTTTACAGTTTGGGGGCTGTGAGGGGCCCCAACATGCAAGGTTCCATATGGCAGTGACCATATCTGATACTGTCCAAGTTGTGCAGACATACTGTAAGTCCAGGGTGCCCTGGACTTTGTAAGGCTCCAATGAGATACAGTATGTGACAGGAGGCTCCTGAAACAGTATCTAGGCACATTCTTCCCAGATGTCACATTGTCCAGCTGTTGGTCGATTTCCTCTAGGTTTTCTCATTGGGGTTGCCCCAGTTTTTATGACCCCTTCCTCAGTGTCAGCCAATATGGGCCAGGATGTGGGCATTGACAGCTGCCTGCTCCCTGGCAGCCCTGGTCTGAGCCTGGTCCAGTAAGATCTGCAGGAGGCCGATGGGGACGTCCAATGAGAGGGTGATGCGTGGGCCAAGGCGGGGGCCAGAGCGGGGGTGACTCAAGGCAGAAGACAGTCCTGTGGTGGTAGCTGAGGGGCTTACTGAGGCCACGAGACAAGGAGAGGTCTGAGAACAGTTCTGAGGAAGTACCTGGAGAGCTGGGAAAGGGGTCACTGGGACAGCCATAACCCTGGTCAACATGAGGACCATCAGCACCCATGGAGCCCACCTGGTCATCGTGACATCTGGCTGAAAGGAGAAAACACACCCAGGGGGAAGGCCCTGATTAACAATCTTTTATACAGATCCAGCTGCCAAGAACAAAGAGAAGAGAGGAAAGGATGCGAGAGGAAAATAAGAGATGGAAAAAGAGAGGAAGAGATGGAAAGGAAGAGGTGGAGAAGAGAGAGATGGAGAGAAAGTGACAGAGTAAAAGAGATGGATGAGGGAAAAGGTGAAGAGAGGAAGAGTTGGAGAGAGAAAGATGGAGAGAAAGAGAGGGAGAGAGATGGAGAAAGAGGGGAA
>PVKN010008383.1:0-25221 GCA_004027915.1 Capromys pilorides
ATGTATAGTACAGGCTGGCCTCCAATTCTAAGAATCTCCTGCCTCAACCTCCCAAGTACTGGAATTACAAGTGTGTGCCACTACCCCCAACTAAAATAATTTTCAAAAGTAACAGTTTGGCACTGACATTAAAACAAATTCGTCTAAGCACCTTCCTGGGAAGTGCAAGGACCTAGGTTCAATCCCTGGTACCGCATGCCATGCCATCTCCCAAAAGTGGGTGTGGTGGCACACGCCTGTAATCCCAGTGATGGGAAGGCTGAAACAGGAGAATCACAATGAGTTCAAGCTGCATAGCAAGACCCTGTACCAAATAAATACATAAAGATTTTTTAAAGTCTTTAAAAATAAAATAAATAAATCAAGTGAACAGAGCAAAAAGCCTTTTGTACATGGTCAGTCTTTAACAAGACTACTACGATTACTCAATGAGAAAAGGTATTCCCTTGAACAAATGGTGTGGGGAAACCAATACAAGTAAAAGAATGAAACTGAATCTTTACCTTACGTTATATACAATAGCTAATTCAAAAATGGACTGAAGACTTGAATATGAAACCTAAAGCTGTAGTACTTCTAGAAAAAACATACAGTAAAACTCTAATGATACCACGATTTCTTGGGTATGACACTAAAAATCCAGGTGATAAAAGGGGAAAATAGATAAACGGAAGTGAGATATTGAGGTACTGAGGCCGAAGATTGGGGCATGGGCAGCTGGTTGGCAACGTAGACATTACCTATCAATCACAAAGATCCAGGACACATGAACAAAAAAACAGTTTCCAAACACTGTGCCTGCTAGGCATGGTGGCACACACCTGTAATCTCAGCACTCGGGAGGCTGAGGCAGCAGGGTGACAGACTGTGAGACCAGTCTGGGCTATATAATGAATTTAAGGTCAGCCTGAACTGCACATGGAGACTCTGCCTCAAGAAAAGTTTAAAAGACTATTGCTCCTGGTATTATAGACAGCTAAGTTGAATCAAATATTACAGACGGGCCTGGACCTCAAAATAGTCAGTGCTGTAGTTGGAAACACATCTCAACTGTGGCTGGAGAGGCCTCTGTTGAAGGACTGGGCTCAAGATAATGAAGAGGCCTATATGTCTCCCCAAGGAATAAAATGATTGCTACTACCTGGTCAATAATGTCTAGCTAGACAACATTCACCCTGGTAGGTACCTCCTGATCTACCCCTTCCTAAAAAGGTCTTCTATCTTTCCATATACACTTGCTTTGTGACCTGCTTTCCCAAGTGATCAGTATTACCTAAGCAGCTATACTTGTAATCTAATTGGCTGATCAGTTTTGACTTATACTATATCAACCTTATGATGTTGCTTATTAAAATCTTCCTTCCTAATGTCCCCTGCCTTTCTTCCATCACTATAAAAGGGGTACACTTCTTTGTTACAGCAGATGATCTTACTGCTCTCTGCCTGCCTGCACCCAGGCAAAATTCCACACCACAGTGCCTTTCTTCCCCAAAGAAGTTATACTCAATAGCCAAGGACTGTTCCCCACACCCTCACCCCTTCAACTTCTTCCCCTCAGCAACCTTTCAGGAACTCCTCTCCCAAGACTTAAATTAGCCAACTGGGATACACTGTAAATCTTCAACCCAGCCACTGAGGAAAAGTCAGCTGCTTCTCCTGCTTTGGGATAAAAGAGTGAAGCCTTCTTTGTCCCGTGCACCTGCTATCTCACTGTCCTTAAACTCACTAGGTAGCCCAAGCTGCACCCCCCGCCCCCACACACACACACACAAGTGCTGGAATTACAGGTATGCACCTCCATGCCCAGCAGTGACCTGGCATGTTAGGTCTTAGATTCTTATCTCTCTCTGTGTGTCTCTGTGTGTGTGTGTGTATGTGTGTGTGTGTGTCTCTCTCTCTCTCATACACACACAGTAAGAATAAGAATAATAACAACAACAACAACAGCTACTTAAAAGAATGGTCAAAAGCATTTACTGCAGAATTTTTTCTAAGCAAATGGCCCCTGGCATACCGTGCAGTCTAGACCACAGCACTCCACTAAAAGTACTAACTTTTCATAATGATTTAGTTGCCATAACCAAGAGACAATCTTTATCCTACCAGACCTCTATATGGTTTGTCCACTGAAATTTTTGAACCAGTTAGTAAATATATTCTACCACTACCCTAAGCCCTTCAATCTATTTACAATCTTTCCTCCTTCTTGCTCCCAAAGACTTTGTTTTATCTCTATGATGGGCTTCTATAATACCCAAAATGTACACCCATTACTTGTGTTCTACACAATCTCAATTTCTGAAGACTAAAAGCAATCAACTGTGACTTCTTTGTCTTTCCTACAACCAAATCTCCACTCTAAAGGCATCTGTAACCTCTGATCCTAACAAAGTCCAAGCCAGAACTCATGACTTGAATCACTTCTCCCATGTATCTTCTTAAGGATTTTATTTTTAGCCAGAAGTGGTGGAGTATGCCTGCAATTGCAGCACTTGGGAGGCTGAGATAGGAGGATCACTCTGAGTTCAAGGCTGTCCTAGACTACACAGTGAGACCCTGTCTCCAAAAAAAGAAGAATTTTACTTTTAAAATTATCTTTATTCTGTTATCACTCCCTGTTAATGTACTATGTTAGTTCCATTGGCTTTCAAAATGTTAAGTTTTGGCCAGGCATGGTGGCACATGCCTGTAAGACCAGCACTTGGGAAACAGGCAGAAGGATCACCTCAAGTTCAAGGCTAGCATGGGCTACATGAGTTTAAAGCTAACCTGAACTACATAGAGAAACCCTATCTCAAAAACAAAAAAATAGCACCGGATGTGGTGACACACACCCCTAATCCAGCACTTGGGAGGCTAAGGCAGGAGGATCAGTGCGAGTTAAGAGACCAGCCTGGGCTACAAAAGAGAGCTCAAGGCCAGCCTGAACTGCTAAGACCCTGTCTCAAAAAGTAAAAAAAAAAAAAAAAAAAAGCAACGTGTGAAGTTGCACAGCTGTAATACTAGCACTCTGGAGGCTAAAATAGGATTCCTATTGAGTTCAAGACCAACCTGGACAAAACAATCATATTAAGCTAGCTTGAACTACATTAAATGAGCCTCTGTCTTAAAAACAAAATAAAGTAAAATTACCAGTGGGTGATTGTAAGCTATCTTTGGGTCTCGACCTTCTCCTAAGGACAACGGGAAACCAGAAAAGTTTAAATCTGTTATTTTCACATGTCTATTCAATTTATCCTTAAATTTATATTGAAGGCTACAATCTCATTGTTTGTAAATTAGATTAAATACCTTCATCTTTCTACTCTCTTCACAGAGTCTAACAGGAAAATGACTTTGCACTTGAAAGGCTCTTTCTTGTTACTGTTTGCTTCACTTACCACACTCACCTAGTCTTTCCTTCCGATAGGGACTGCTCCTTTATTCTTATTTAAGTTTGCTTTTTGTTTGACTTTAGGAGACAAGGTCTCACTATATAGTCCACCTGGCCTTGAACTCACTGTATAGCCCAGGCTGGCCTCAAACTTGCAACAGTGATCCTCCTGCCTCAGCTTCCAGGCATGCACCACCACGTCTGGCTAAACATTTACTCAAAAGAATCTTTTTTCCTTCTTACAGCCCCATAAGAATCAGTATCCCCCTTTGTCCTGGGCCCTCTCTGTTCCAAATCAAGAGAGTCCCTAGGCTGATCATGTCCTCTTTGCTATCATTTCTTCACTTGGTTTCTAGGTCATACCATCTCCTGACAGTACATCTCTCCAATCATTCCATCTCCTGAGTGACAACCTCCCAAGATAAAGAGTTAGTGCTCCTCATCTAGCTGCTCTTTTAAAGTTATGAGCGCCCCAGGCCTCCATCCTTGTTCATTTTCTCTATCTCCATTAACTCCTAATCTCACATACTTTCAAATACTCCACCTGAGATGTCTTTCTCAAGCTTGAGTCATATATATCCAATTGCCTACTTGACATCTCCTGTGTATATGAAATCATTTCATCATTAAAAAGTCTGAGTTTCTTCTACCTGTCTCCCCAAACTTTCTGCACCCATAGCCTTTCCTTTATCCATTGAGAAAAGCCCTTCCTTTAGCTGCTCACCTAAAGAAACTGAATTGCCTTTGGGTCTCTCCTTTCTCTCAGTCACCAATCTGTTAGGCATCTCCCACAAATTACTCAGAACACTATAATATTCACTCAAGCCCCCAATCTCTTAGATTATAGCTCTCCATAACCTCTTGCTTTTCCTCTTGATCCACTTCATTTCTGCCTCTTTGGGTTGTCTATTCTCAATACAGCAGGTAGCCATATTCAAAAACCACACCTGTGACCTCACCCTGCAGTACTCTCCCTCTCAGTTGCAGTAACATTCCCATATTGCTGGCTCCCAAAGCCACACTCTCCAGTCTTAGAGCCTTTGCACTGCTGATCTTTCCCCGAACTTAGAATGATCTTCCGGATCCTTACACAGGTTCCTTCCTCACCTCCTTCAAATCTGTGCTAAAATAACATCTTCTCAGTAAGATCTGCTTGGTCCAAATTATTTAAAGCTGCAATTTGTTCCTAGCCCAGCATTTTGCTCTACCTTTTTCCTTTTTATTCACAGACTATATTGTTTTCCAAGCAGTGAAGATTTATTTAGTATACCCTACTATAAGAATAAGCCAGCTGCATTTGGTATAGGGTCCTTACATACCCTGGACTCGTAGTGATCCTCCTGTTTTCAGCCAGCACTGGGATTACAGGCCTGCGCCACCATGCACGGTCCTGGTGGCCAGATCAGTGCGCCCGGGAGGTAGAGCTGGCCTGCATGTAGTGCCTGGGATAGACTGGTTCCTGCCCTTGCTTAACAAGGCACTTAGTCTGTTGAGCTTTCTCACTGGCCCTCATACTATTATTGCTATAATGTAGCTTCCTCTCTATTTTCAAATGGAAAATAGAAAAATTCCCAACACTTTACATAAAAGTATGCTTTATAACAATGTAAGACAATTATACACACATGAAGTTCAACTACTATATGAACTGATACAGAGCACACACTCATCTGTGAGAGAAACAATGAAGACACGGCATGGGGCATCACTATGACTTCAATTATTAGCTACTAATGACAATAATAAGAGGTTTTACTTGTTGAACGAATTTTGTTAAATGTCATTTCCCCATTTTGAAGGACGAATAAAAATTTCTGTCCAAATAAACTGTCCAACCTTATCTGCATTATAAGGAACAGAGCCAGGATTGAATCCTATCTTAAGCCCAAAAACTTCTATGTTCCCCTCCCACACCTTCTTAGTTTCACCCACCCTGGACCTTAGTGTTCGTAGTTTCTTCTACCTGCAATGCTCTCCCAAGTCTCCACCTCACTAACACATTCCCATTCAGTACCTACCACAAGTGAGGCTGCCTGCAGTGACAGTCCCACAGCATGCTGTCTTTTCTCCATAGCACATACCACACCACACCTGTGCTACCTGTTCTGTGTTTAGGTCCCATACTAGATTTCCTGAGGGTAAGGAACAGATCTACCAGGCCGGGGAGATAGCTCAAGTGCCCACCTGGCAAGTGTAAAGTCCTGAGTTCGATCCCCAATTCCACAAAAAAAAAAAGGAACAGTTCTACCAGTTCAGAGAGATTCAATATACGTGGAGGTCTGGATAACAATTCTCATTGAATAAAAAAATAACTTTGGGGTCTTTGGTCACCCATACTGAAACCCAACATATTACTTTAGTAACTGAATGAAAATAAAGTGATAAGTGCTTCAGTATTAGGACACAGAACTGAAGAACTAGTTTCCTAATCATTAACCAACTTTCCAAAAACTAGTCATATTAAGCCTCATCCAAAAAAGTAAACATGCAAAATAATAAAATAAAAATGCAAACTTTGCTGTGAAAATTATCAACAGAACAGCTATTGTTAATATTCTGTTGTTTTTTAAATTCTGTATCATTTTTATTGTTTCATGTTGCTGTTTTTGTCTTTGTTCTTGTTCTTGGATTTTCTCCCTCTAAAAAAAAATAACTATCTCTCTAGGTATGAGGGCAGGACTACAAATTCAAGGATAATACACAAGCTCCTATTAAAAAAAGAAAAATCCAACCCCTACCCAAAAAAAAAAAAACCTTCAAAATTAACTTTTTATATACACTACTGTTAAAATTCAAGTAAATTTTAGCCTATCCTCTAGATAGACGTTTTAAAGTACAGATGGCTTCAAACCAGCTTCTAATTTTTTAATAGGAAATTCAGAAAAACTCAAGCGTTCATACACACATTAAGTGCACACAGTTGAAATACACATAACTGAACTGTTAAGAGTTGTACTGTCACATGTACGTCCTATATTACGAGTTTCAGTCAAAAAAACCTGAAAACCAGGCTGGGAAGATGTCTCAGGGTTGGGGAGATAAGTCAACCACAAAAAAGCCTGCTTGGCAAGCCCAAGGTCCTGAGTTCAACTCCTGGTACAAAAAAAAAATTGAAAACCAAGCTAGGCATAGTGGCTCATGCTTATAATCCCAGCACTCGGGAGGCTGAGGTAGGAGGATCACTGCACTTTGAGACCACTCTGCCTACAAAGCATAGCAAGAACTTCGGGACTCTATCTCAAAAAGACAAAAAATAAATAAGTAAATTAAAAACCATTGAACTCTTGCTACAGGTAAACTAGTATTACTAGAATATTAAATGCAATGAGTAAGGGGCCTTGTTGTGTCCCCAGACCCTAAAATAGTTCCTGGTGTATGGATACCAGCATCAGCGAACATATCCAATCCAGTGATATTGCCCAGTCCTTAATTTTTCAAACATACTAATTCTATAATATTCCTTCTCACTACTACCTCCAGAGCCCATTACAGTGTTCACACCTGAGCCATGACACATGCTATTCCCTCAGACTAACAAAACTTTCAACTCACCAAATCAATGTCTTTCCACATTACACTTTCTTGTAAAATTATATAAGCACTGCCCACCCTCTCACTTGGAGGCATAACTCTATTTCCACTTTACAAAAAAGTCTACCTATACTTCTGCATGGTAAGGGGAGAGGGGAGAAAAATTACAGGATAAGGTACATAAGTATAGAAAAAAATCAAAAATTATAGAGTGAATATGCAGAATATGGAAAAAAAATGCTTCTTCTATATTATACATTTAGCTTTTAGTATACTTAACATCTTGAACACCTAACAATCAGCATGCTATCTTAATATTTAAAAGGTCTGGGCTGGCAAGATAGCTCAGCAGTCTAAAATGCCTGCTTAGGCAAGCTTAGGCAACTGCAGGGACCAAGGTTCTATCCTCCGCACCACATGCTGCACCAGCCCCCCCCCCAGGGCAGGCTGAGCCAGTCATAACATATATAAAATTGTAAAAAAATAAAAAACATTTAAAAAAAGGTATTTTTGAAGATGGCTTAAATAATATTTAACATGGGCCAATGGACCTAACACTTTCTTTTTCTGTTCTTTGAATTTATGTATCTTATGCCTGTAGAGATAATCTACAATGTAAACCAGAGGTAATCTATAGGTTTCAACATTTTAAACACTTATGTCCCAGAAACTGCACTTTTATATAAATGTCTGTATTCAGATTTTTTTTTCCCAGTGTTGGTCCTCCTGTTTTCTGCCTCCCCAGCACTGGGATTACAGGCATGTGCCACCACGACCGGCATACCTTTTTTAAAAACTACCATTTTAGCAACTATTCTTTTCCTTTAACTCTTTTTTTTTTTCGGAGCCAACAACTGAACTCAGGCCCTTATCCTACTGAGACTCAAAAAATAAGTAAGTCCTGCTCTTCTATTTTCACTTAAAACACCTCGTACCACCCGCTATTGTGGCACCTCTCCCAAGGCCCTAATTGAGAGACAATCTAAGAACTAGTCTTCTTTACTCCTTTCCACATCACTTTATCTCTACCTGAAAGCGAACAGTGGAAGCTCCAACTTTTGCAACTCCATAATGTGCAAAACAGGACACAGACATCCTGACAATAGTTACTTGCTTGGGCTTTTCAAGGTTTGTTTGTGCCAAATCCCATAGAACCCAGAATACTTAAAATTCCAACACAACCTTCAGACTTCCTGTACAAAACGTCCTTTCCTAAGCCTCAACATTTCCAGCTGTAAAAAGTTTATTTCTGAACGGAGGAAAGCAGTTGCCAAACAACTAAAAGTCCTCTACCACAAAATAAATAACGACTAAGTCTGATTAACACGGCATTACTACACGGCATTACAGCATCATCAACGATACATTAATAGCGTTATTATTAACTACAAGTATTACTAAGTTAAAAGACGTGATTTTAGAGCAAGAAAATACACCAGTGCTGATCTCTGATTGCAAAAGGTAGAAACCCTTACACACTCTTTTACAAGACTTTCCTAAGATGCCACACGTCCAGTTTTTGTTTCTGGCCTCTCCTGTCAAAAGCCCTGGATGATCTTTGGGGGTGCTGCAACTCGGGGTTCCCGAAGTACTGCTTTACAGCAGCCAGGACAGTCTCCTCGCCGAGGAGCGCCCCGCGCACGCAGCGGTCCCCGCCACGCGGGTGCCAGCCACGCCGAGACAAGCAGGGGCTCAGGCGTCGCCCCCAAATCGCTTCCCACGGCCAGGCGGAGGCAGCCCGCACTCCCCCGCACCCCGCCCCCCCGGCGCCCCTCTCGAGAGAAGCTTCGGTCCCCGGGCAGAAACCTCGCAGCACGGCCCACCCAACAGGTGGGTAGCGGGCGCCGAGCCCGGGCCAGGCCGCGCACGCACGGGGCGGGAGCAGCGCGAGGCCGCGGCCTGAGGCGCTCGGGGTCCCTTCCGGTCGCGAGAGCCACCCTCCGCGGCCCACCCCGAGGGGCCCGCCTCCCCGCCTCCCCGCCCCCCGCTGACCTTACAACTGTCGCCACCCACTGCCATGAGCCGAAACCTGGGCCAAGCCCGCTGAGGAAAGTGTTGCCACCGCCTCAGCTCTCCCGAAGCACCCGCCACCAGCACCGCGGCCGCCAGGACTGGAACGCGACGCGCATGCGTCGGAGGCGCCGCCGCGGGGTCACGTGGGTCGCAGAGCGCGGGCCCCGCCCCCGGCCCGGCGCGCGCGCAGGGACGTCTGGGGCCTCGCACTCGTTGACCTCCCTGCTACTGGCTTAGCTGCTGCGTGTCTTGTACTGCCTGCGCGGGAGTATGACATCCGCGTTCTTTTTCGGCATATTTTGTTTCTTTGACTGTTTGTCTGTGACAGGGACTCGCTGTGCAGCTCAGGCTGGGCTTGAGCTCACGTTGTAGCCCAGGCTGGTCTTGAACTCCTAGCGATCCTCCTGCCTCAGCCTCCTGAGTGCTAGAATTACAGGCATGCACCACCACTCCTGACCTCCGGAAAAAAAAAAAACATTACCCTCACAAATTACCCAAAAATAGACAGGAATTCATCCTTAAACCTCCAACTCTCAGTGTGCTGTGGACTCTGATCATACTAGGTTTCCTCAAGGTAATGTAATTAGGCCAGGGCTTAGGAATTGGAGGAACTGACCTCTCGAGGGTATTTGAAACACTACCTGAGGACAAAGAGAGAGGGCTTTGTGTTCACAGTCTGGCTGGCCCACTTCAGTTGGTCCTCCATGCCTTACTTTTAAAAAGCAAAATTATTTTTCTTTTAATTCAGGCCTCTGATTAAGAGTCAGCTACAATTGTGCCCGTGTTCACTCATGACTTAGCAGGAAATTTGTTTGCTAGGGTCAGCACTAGCACTCGGGACCCCGAGGCGGGAGGATCCTTTGGGGTTTGAGCTCAGCCTGGGCTACAAAGTGAACTCAGGGCCAGCGTGAACTGCATAGCAAGACCCTGTCTCAAAAAGAGAGAGAGAGATTTCTGATCCGTCCTACTATCAGTCCTTTCAGCGGTACCTTGATGTCCAAATACAGTTACCAGAATTAGTCTTACTTTCTGCCTTTCACTTTCATCAAATTTCAGCCATTTGCAGCTTTTTCTTTCCTGTTTGCTTCTCTTGGAGCTAACCTTTTGGGAGGCCTCTTACAGTAGCGCTTTCGACAGGTTTAGCCAGTAGCTGTTCAGTGTTTCCACGGCACGAGCCACTAATGAAGCGATGCACCTGAATAAGACCAGTTGTGACTGGTGCAGGCCTCACTTTTTCGGTTTGGTTTGTGTTAGGTTTTTGGGGTTTTTTTGTTTGTTTGGTTGGTTGGTTGTTTGGTTGGTTGGTTAGATGGTTGGCTGGTTTTGAGACTGGGGCTTGCCAAGCCGTCTAGACTGGCCTGGAACACCTGTTGACCCTCTTGCCTCAGTCTCCCCAGTGCTGAAGTTACAGGTATGCACCACTATTTGAAGCTTCTCTCATTTTCTGTTTCCTTCAGTTTCTCCTAAAGTGACCTCAAATTCTTCATCAATAGCTTAGATTATTGATGAGATTCCCTCATCTCCAGGATCCATTGGTAAAATTCCTCCTGTTTGTTCAATTTTATTTACTGGAGGTTGTTTTCCTTATTTTCTTTCCTACTTAGCAATGCTGCTCCAACACTTCCCCACTTTTCCTTCATTGTTTATAAGAAAAACGTAACCATCCACACAGCTTTCTGTCATCACACTCAGCTTCTGCCTCCCAGAACTCCCAAAAGTCATGTGTTCTGAATCAGGCGGTTTCCCTTCCCTCTGCTCAGAATATGGTTCCCATCAGTTGAACTTCTTAAAGACTTAGTGGACTTTTTAAAAAATTGTATTTATTTATTTGTTCGGTACAGGGTCTTGCCATGCAGCTTGGACTCAAAGCTACCCTCTTGTCTCAGCCTCGACAACTCTGGGGTCACAGACATGTGCCACTGTTGTAGACAGCTAAATTAAATAGAAATATTACAGGCAGTCAGACAGAGCCAGGCCCTCAAGGAGACAGCACGGAAGACAAGATACCTTGCAACTGTGCAAGAGATGGATGCTCCTGCTGTAGGCCAGACCTAACGACCAAAGATGGACCAAATGCTGACCTCCCTAAAGATAAGCATCCAGGGTTGAGCATCACCTTGAGGACGCCGGGATGAGTCACTAATCCAACGGCTGCCAACTGGCTGCAGGATAAACTGTTCTGTATTCGTGACTGCTTGCTATGTGATTCACTTCCCTATTTGGCTCTTGGTTTAATCAACTTTACCTGAGCAATGGTGCTTGTACTTTTCATTGATTGACCATAGTTTTGCTCCACCTCATGCCCACCTAAGTGAGTTTCCATGTTCTTCACCTTAGACCCGCCTCACCACGTGGTTGTACTCTATAAAAGTCCCTGGAAGAGACAGCTTGTCGAGAACAACTTGCTCAGGCCCCCCTTCTTTCCTTCTCTCAGACAGAAGCTTTCTATCTTCAGTAAATATATTCTGCTCTTAACCTCTGTTTGTGCCTAAAATTCATTCTTTGGTTTTAGAGAACACAAACTGTCCCAGGTTCCTTTCAAATGAGGAGTTTCGTTCCCCTATATCACCACCATGCCCAGTTTTGGTGCCTGGCTAGGTGCTGGGCCGGCACAACACATGGTACTAAGGATCAAACCCGGGTCCTTGTGCTTACCAGGCAGGCGCTTAGACTGCAAGCTATCTCCCCAGCCCAGACTTAGTTGACATTAACAGGAATTGTGTATCACAGTTCTAAGCTTTGGGAAGAAAACAGGATATCCAATCCTGTCATTCAACATGGGGCAAGATCTCCAAGTATCTAAAAAAGTCAAGCAGTTTCAGAGACAGAACAAAGAGACAAGATGGCTAAAATATTATTTATTAGTGCAATGACAGTATATTTCTTCAACTTGACTCTTCAGATAAATTATCTGACTCTCTCCAGGCTGTTCCATCTCCCAGAAACTGACCCTTAAAGACTACATCAATGGATTTCTTTACTCTTTTTTTTTTTTTTTTTTTTTTTGGATTTCTTTACTCTTTGGTTTCTAGTTGAGTCTAGTCAAGATTTCATAGTGATCCTCCTGTCTCAGCCTCACCAGCACTGGGATTACAGGTCTGTACCACCACATGTGGTTTTGGGGCCTGCATGGGATTGAGCTTGGGTCCTTGCACTTGACAAACTGACACTTAGACTGCCGAGCTATCTCCCCAGCCATTCTTTCATTTTTTAGATGCTATTATGAAAGGTTTTTTTTTTTAGTTTCTCTCTTAGGGAGTTTGTTATTTGTATACAGGAAATGCTGTTGATTTTTGAATGGTGGCTTTTGGGAGGCACAGTGTGGTGGCACAAACCTCTAATCCCAGAATTTGAGAGGCTGAAGCAGAAGGATTACCTTGAGTTCTAGGCCAGCCTGCACTACATAGCAAAACCAGATCTCAAAAACCAAAAGCTGGGCCAGCAAAATAGCTTGATGGCGTCTCAACTGCCTTGCAAGCATGAGGTCATGAGTTTGATCCCTGGTGCCAAAAAAACAAAAAGCAACCAAACATAAACAAAAAATGAAATGAACTCAAATAAATAACCTAATGTTGAACCTCAAATTACTATTTAAAAAAAAAAAAACAGGTCAAGCCCAAAGCTATGTGAGGCAGGAAATTATAAACATCAGAGCTGGCCTTGCTGGTTCATACCTGTAATTTCACACTCAGAGGACTTAATAAGGAAAATTACCAGTAGTATGAGGCCAGCCTGGGCTACGGAGTAAGTTCAAGGCCAGCTGGAACTGCATAGCAACAACTATATCCAAGGGGAAAAAAAATGTTGGAGCAGAAATTAATGCAATGGAGACTAAGAAAACAACACAACCATTGAATCAAATAGGTGCTTCTTTGTTTTCTTGTTTGTTCATTTGTTTGTTTTTTTTTGGTCTTCTGAGACAGGATTTCACTATGCAGTTCAGACTGGCCTTCAACTCATTTTAACTGAAGCTGGTCTCCAGAGTTGCTTCTTTGATCTGTTTGTGAGAGTGAGTATTGAGGCCCCTATTACAATGATAATAGTGCTAATTTGATTTTTCACATTCATTAATATTTGTTTTAGGGCTGGTGAGGTGGCTCAGTGGTCTAAAGCACCTGCTTAGGCAAGCTTAAGCAACTGTAGTGACCGCAGTTCGATCTCTGGCATCACATGCTGTGCCAGCCCCAACTCCAGGGCAGGCTGAACCGGCCATAACATAAATAAATAAACATTTGTTTTGTATACTTGTATGCACTGTTATTTGTTACATTTATATATATGATTGCTATCTCTCCTCTTGGGCTGTTCCTTTTATAAGGACATAATGACATTCTTTTTCTCTCTTAATCAGTCTTGGCTTGAAACAAACTTTGTCTGCAAGTAGAGTAGGTACCCCTGTTTTTTTTCTCAGCTCTTGTTACATGGAATATTGTTTTCCATCCTTTGACTTTCAGTCTATGAATTTTTTTTTCTCTTTTGAGACAGGGTCTTGCTATATAGTGTTGGCTGGACTTGAATTCGTGTATGTAGCCCAGGCTGACGTTAAACTCACAGTTATGCTCCTGCCTCAGCCTCCTGAGTGCTGGGATTGCAGGTATGACCCACCATGCATGAGTGTATTTCATTTTGAATTAAATGTGTTTCCTTTCTTTCTTTTCTTTTTTCTTTCTTTTTTTTTTTTTGTGATGTCAGGGATCGAACTCAGGACCTTCTGCTTGTTGCCAGGCAAGCATTTATTCCACTGAGCTATCTCCCCAGTCCCCTTTAAATGTACTTCTTATTCTATCCAAAATATTGTTTGTTTGTGTTTGTTTATTTATATTTAGTGGTACTGGGGATTGAACTCAGGACCTTGCACTTACCAGGCAAGCACTTATTCTATTGAGATATCTCCCTGGCCCAGAATGTTGAATCTTGCTTCTTGATCCATTTTACCAGGTTGTTTCTTTATATTGGTGTATTCAGACCATTTTTTGTTGATAGTTATACTGGATATGCATTGACTTGTCCTTGTAAAGTTATTTTCTGCTGTGATTCTCTTTTTTCTTCTCTGTTTAATTCATTCTGTAGGGGGTCATGACATTGTAGGCTTTATCTCTTTCTAGAATGTCCTTCAGAACATTTTGGAGTGCTGGTTTGCTGTTCACGAATTTCATCAGGTGTTCTTCATTCTGAAAGTATACTCTGTTTGCTTGTCTATAAATCTAGACTGGCCTTTAACTCAATAGATAGCCTGATCTGACCTTGAACTATCTGTTATTTTCCTGCCTCAGCCTCCCAAATGCTGAGATTACAGACATGCACCGCCACACTCAGCTGTCCTGGAAGTATCTTATTTCTCCATCAATTTAGAAAGATAGTTTGTAAGATGGAATCAATTTACACTGGAGGCTGTTTCTCTTAGGGCTTGAAATACTTCACTCCAGGGGCTGGGGAGATAGCTTAGTAGAGTAAGCACTTGCCTGGCAAGTGTAAGGTCCTGAGTTCAATCCCTGGTACTGGAAAACAAAAACAAAAACACTTCACTCCAAGTTCTCCTTGACTTAAAAGTTTGTGTTGTAAAGTCTGCTTTACTTCCAATGGGCTTTATGATGATTTGTGCCTTTTCCCTAACAGCTTTTAATAATCCATTCTTAGTCCAGGCATGATGGCACACTCCTGTAATCCAGCGCTGGGGATGCTAAAAACAGGAGGATCACTACCAGTCTGAGTTGTGTAGTGAAACCCTGTACAAATGCATAAATTTGAAAATAGTAATAATAATCCATTCTTGTATTGAATTTCTGGAATCCAGGCTAATGTGTACCTTGGTGTAGATTTTTTTTTATCATAGCTATTTGGAGTTCTGTATGCCTCACTCATCTCTGTATTTTAATTTTTTTTCCCCTGGCTTAGGAAGTTTTCTTTTCTCTTCTTTTTTTTTTTTTTTTTTTTTTTTTTTTTTTTTTTTATTATCTTTTAGGAAGTTTTCTTCCATTACCTCTGTGGACAGGTTTTTTTTTTTTTATGTGATATGTATTATCTCTTGCTATTTCAATGACTATTTTTTTAAATAACTTTATTTATTTATGTATGTATGTATGTATGTATGTATGTATGTATGTATGTTATGGACAGCTCAGCTTGCCCTAGGGGTGGGGCTGGTGCAGCATGTGGTGCTGGGGATTGAACCATGGTCCCTTCAGTTGCCTAAGCAGGTGCTTTTAGACTGCTGAGTTACCTTGCTGGCCCCCAACTCTGGTTAATTTTAAATTGTTTTTGGTTGCATCGTCTAGCAGCTGTTGTCCTGATTTTTCTTGCTTCATTTCTATTTGTAAGAAATCTTTGTTTTCATGATTACAAGCTACAATCCTGTCTTCTAGATCTCAGTTTCTCTCCTCACATTGCCTCATTCTGCTATGCATACTTTTAATGTAATTTTTAATCTCTGGACTTCTGTTTGAGTGTGCTTCATGGATCCCATTTCTTTCCTATGTTAGATGTTCATGTCTCCACAATTTTCCAAAGATCTTCTACTTTTTATCTGTATTTATTCTAGAGTTACTAACCACGTCTTTCATTACAGTAACAATCTCTGTAGTTATCTGAGAGATTCATTCTTTCATTGTTTTTTATCCATTTTGTTTTGTTTTGTTTTGTGTTTTGTTCCAGGAACTGAACTCAGGACTTCATACTTTCCAGGTTGGCACTCAGTGTCATTGAGTTCTATCCCCAGGCCTTTTTTAAAAAAAAAAATCTATTTGAGACAGGGTATTGTTATGTAGTTCAGGCTGTCTTGAACTCACTTGGTAGCCCAGGCTTGCCTTGAACTCACAGAAATCCTCTTGCCTCTCCCTCTCAGGTGCTGGATTATAGGCATGCACCATCCCACTAGGCCCAATAGAATTTTGGAAGTAGGAATTTGCAGGTGCTTGGAGTAGTTCAGAAACGTGTTTGTAAGATACTTGTAAACTAGAGAGTGGGAAGTAGAAGGTGTATCTCAGAGCCCCCTTCAGTGAATTAGAAGAAAGTGGATACTAGTGTGGTGTATCGGAACAGCCCCCCGAGGTGTATTACAAGTCACTGCACCCTTCACTTCCTGCAGCTTAGGAAGAAGCACAGTGCTTTGTGGGCTTATTTGGACTTCAGCGCAGCATACACCTGTTCTGCTTGTGTTATTCCCATTCGCTAGTGCCCTAAAAACCTCCAGCTTTAAATGAGATCTGGAGTAAAAGAACCAGTGATATTAAGTGTTGGTGGCTCATGCCTGTAATTCAAGCACTTGGGTGGCTGAGGCAGGAGGACCATTGAGAGTTTGAAGCCAGCCTGGGCTACACAGTGAGATCTTATCTCAACACAAGGGAAAGAGGAACCAGTGAAAGCTCTCTGTTGCTTGGTTTTTAAATTTTTTTTTTTTACACTATAGATTATATTGATTGTATTCGCTTAGTCACTAAAAATTTTTTACAAGGGGCTGGTGAGATGGCTCAGTGGTCTAAAGCATGTGCGTCAGAAAGTTGAGGCCACCGCAGGGACCGCAGCTGGATCCCAGGCTCCACATGCTGTGCCGCCCCCCACCCCCAGGGAAGGCTGAGCCGGCCATAATACAAACAAATAAATGTGGTTTAAGAAAATAAAATAAACTTTAAAAAATAATTTTTTTTTACAAGATTTGAACCTGATTGAGGCTCTTGTGATTGACGCTAGCTCTGAATTCCATGGAATCTTTTCCTCCCTTTTATGTCTTTTACGTCTCAGCTCAGGATGCAGTGGAAATTTTTTATGTTTGGCAGCAAAGCCATGCTTTACTGAGCAGGACAAAACTACTTTTTACAGCCTAGGGAGAAGCAAAGGTTAAGCCACAGTGACCAAAAGTCTTGGTGGCCTATGATTACCTTTTATCTCATTTATGATTGTCTGATTTAGCAAATAAAAACAGTGTATATCCATTTAAACTCAAATTTCACATAAACAACGGAAAATGTCTAAATAATCCAAATAGTGCATGGCATTTTAATTTTTATCTCAAGAAAAATATTATATTGGGACACTGCATATGAATTATTAAAAGCTCGGCAGGGTGGTACACACCTATTTTTCCAGCACTCTGGAAGCTGAGGCAGGAAAATCACCAAATTTGAGCCCAGTCTAGGCAATATAGTGAGATACTAAGGTCCTGCCTTAATAAAAAAAGTTTAGGGATATAGCTTAGTGTGAAGTCCCTGAGTTTAATCCCATACACTACCACCAAAAGTAGGAAAAAATTTTGTTTCCCTGCAATTAAGATTTAATTGATGGTCTGTATTGTACCTGGCCACTCCTCTGATTCAGCAAATTACGAAACTGACACATGGTTGCTTCCGCTGAATTGGCCAAAGCAAGGTGTAACAATAGATTCCAAGAGTAGAGGACTGGATCTCTGGGTGGGAGGAACCTGCTCTCCGCTTCAGCGCTGTGACTCATATGTACTCTTCCCCATGTAGTGACCAACTCATTTAGGGTCCTAGAGGGGACATCTTAACTTGGCCATGAAACGAGGAACATTGTGCAATAGAGGGGGGCTCTCAGCCCCCCAGCTGAGTCCGGCTGTGTGTGTAAGACAAAGCCTGCTCGCTTTGAATTGTCGTTCTTGCTCCCTGCTACCAGCATTTCTCTTCTTGGTGAACCTGCAGCTACGACTGACTCACTCCTGTTTCCTACGCACTACTCACAGCTCCTCAGACCCATACATTTAATTTTTTATAAGAGTAAAATTTTTTTTCTAAAGTTTTACTTGTAAACACATTCTATAAGTATTTGTGATATTACAGATTAATTTTCAGTGCTCGCTTCGGCAGCACATATACTAAAATTGGAACAATACAGAGAAGATTAGCGTGGCCCCTGCGCAAGGATGACATGCAAATTCGTGAAGTGTTCCACATTTTAATAAAAAAATTAATTCTCAGACTGGCCAAATAGCTCAGTGGATTAAAGCAGCTGCTTAGGCAGGCTCAGGGAGTGGGGTTCAATCCCCCAGAGTGCTGTGGTGGCCCTGCTCCCAGGGTGCACTGAGATGGGATTGAGACAGGGCATGGTGGCACCTGCCTGTGATCCCAGCGCTTGGGAAGCTGAACACAGGAGGATCAATCACTACGAGTCTGATGTGTGTAGTGAGACTCTGTAGACCCCGTACTAAAATGCATTAATAATAATAATAATTTTCAAGACACTTAGAAAAAAGTTTCTTATACACTGATTGCAAACTGGCCTTTTACAAGGATGGCACTGGATGGCAGCTTTTCTGTCCTTGCTGCTGAGGCATGTGGCCCATCTTTTTCTCTTCCTTTCATCAATAGGTTGTCTGGGCTCTTGTTTTTATGGAACAGAAATCTCCAGTCTGAAGATTTCTGCTGTAAGTTTTCATGCTTTATGGGCCATTCTGGGAAGCAGATTTTCTTCAGTTAACCATATTCCTGGGTTTTCCCTTTTTTTTTTTTTTTTACTTTTACTTTTTAAATATATTCGCTTTTTTTATTTTAATAAGAAATAATAATGTGACATTTTCAAAAAACACATTAGTTGTACATTCCCAATAATTAATACAATGCATATAGTTGTCTTTGTAGTCGTTATACAGAGCACAAGATGTAGACATGAGAATTTTTATTGTTTATTTTTCCTAGGGTTTTCAGAAAATCAAAATATCATTTTACCTCATTGTGCAAACTGGTGCAGTGTATGGAAGCATGTACCCATATCATTTGCAATAGGATAAGGAATTGCCACTGACCAACAAACAGTTCCCCTGGATGTTGGATATGATGTACATTTTCCATCTAAAGCGTCAACCCCAGATTTTGTGTCATTATAGAAGTACTACACTCTGACCAGTATCACTGCTGGAGCGTTCTTTTGTGTGACTATACACGGGAACTATGTCAGGTTTCTTGACTTTGTGAACAGAAGCACTGTGGTACATAACTTGTTGTTTGATAGGTTCTCTACGCAGCAGAGAAACAGGCAGAAGGCAAAAGGGAAACAACGGGGCTTTCCTTTGTCAAGGACACAGGGGCGAATGTGAGAAAGGATGAGGAATTGTTTTTTTCTCTGGATTAGACAAAGGGAGGCTGAGGCTTTCATGGCCTTTTGCCAGGGGTGGGATTTGGAGGAGATGTTTAGATATACCTGAGGGAGCTGATTGGGGAATTGGGGGTCTTCCCTAAGGTGGTGGGAAAGGTGAAAGTAAATTATGCCTTGGGCTGAGTTGGAGAAGGGGGAAGTGGTCTTGGGAGCATAGGCCTTTTTTTTTTTTTTTTTGTCTTTTTGAGACAGGGTCTCTCTGTGTAGTTCAGGCTGGCCTTGAGCTTACTTTTGTATGCCAAGCTGGTCTTGAACTTGCACTGATCCTCCTGCTTCAGCCTCCCAAGTGCTGGGACTACAGGTGTGCACCAGTATAAACCTTTGTTTTAAGGACATCAGCCATATTAAATGACCACCATAATGATTTTAGCAATCTACAGTAGGGCCAGAACCTATCACTATTAATGAATCTTTAATATATATATATATATTATATATATATAATATATATAATATATATATATTATATATATATATATGCATACAAAGCTAAAGTACTGAGGATAGAAAATTCAAAATATCTCAGTATTTTTGACAGAACTATGTATTTTCTATTTGGTAAAAATTCAATTAGTACAGTATAGCCTTCGTATTTATTTACTTATTCGTTTGTTTATTTACTTATTTATTGGCCAAGTGCCACAAAAGCCAACTTCTCCTTACCTTCATCAAGAAGTTCCACTGAGCTGTACCAGTTATCACTGGTAGTATTTGTTTTAATACATTCAATACGTTCCACAAACCTAAGAACAACTCTCGTAGGATCTGCTAAGGTGGGCTTGGCTGGATTAGCTGTCTCGTGTCAGCGCCAGCACGTTTCTGCATCTCCCATAGATCAAGCACTAGCGTGAGCGGCAACCTGTACTTCTAGGCCTCATGAAGCTGTCTTGGTGGGCATAAATGTTCCAAAACTGCGTCGTACTCAAAGTGGTACTGGCATCTCACTTGCAGTTAGGTGAAAGCCAGGAAAACAACAGGACTTCAACTGGCTGACAAATTTATCCAGTAAGTTGGGAGACAGCACTTATTCAGCTCGATTCTCTCTGCTCTGATTTTGACATTATCGAACCTAAAAAGCCAGGAACATAGCTCAGCAGCAAAAGTGCCTACTTAACAAGGTCTGGAGTTCAATTGCTGGTACTGAAAAAGAAAAAAAAGAAAATCTAAAAATGAAGGAACTGGGTGTGGTGGCGCATGCCTGTAATCTCAGCACTTGGGAGGCTGAAGCAGGAGGATCAGTGTGAGTTTGAGACCAACCCAGGCTACAAAAGTGAGCCCAAGGCTAGCCTGAACTGCATAGCCCAGACCCTGCCTCAAAAAGACAAATAAATAAATAAATAAATAAATAAATAAAATGAAAATAGCCAGATGCATAGTAGAAGGGAAAATATGTGTATTCATGCTCACATTGGTAATCTTCATAGGGAGACTTAAGAACTGTATAAAAATTAACGCTTTTATACAGAAAAAAAGTGGTACTTACTGTCAATGGGTCTTTAGGACCTGAAGTATTCTTCCTTGTAGAACTGTAGACACTGAGCATGAATCTGATGCAAGCTGGATTAAGTACTTCTTCTACTGGGAGACTATCACAATACTGAGTGATCATTGTTTTGTGGTTAATGATTATTTATTTATTTATTTGGTACAGGGTCTTGCTACGCAGCTTCGACACATAGAGATCCTCTTGTCTCAGCTTCCCAGCACTGGGAATATAGCTGTGTACCACCACGCCTGGTTTCAGTGGTGGGCATGGTGCACTGGGGCTGGTGGGGCATGTAGTACCAAGGATTAAACCCAGGTCCTTGTGCTTGCCAGGCAGGTGCTTAGACTGCTGAGCTATTGTCTCAGCCCCAGCAATTTTTTTTAAATGTATTTAGTACAGAGTTTACACTACACAGATAAAAACGCATAGTGATCCTCCTGGGCTACAAAGTAAGCTCAAGGTCAGCCTAAGCTGGAGCAAAACTCCATCTCCAAACAAACTAATAAAAAATGCATGAGGTCCCCGAGACCCACCTGCAGCAGCTGTGTGTTAATGGAGTCACCATTCACTGAGTAATGCTTGCTTGGTGAGACACCCAGAAATCTCCTCCTTCTTATTTTTCTCTGTTCAAACACCCATTCTTTCACTAACTTTTGTCAATTCTAAGTTAAATATGTCTTGAACTGGAGGGGCTGGGGGTTCGATCCATGGGTGTCCGTTCTGGCCCCGCCCCCTGGGTGTGCTGAGACATTGAGACTGGGTTTGTGGTGTGCAACTGTAATCCCAGCTCTTGGGAGGCTGTAAACAGGCGGGTCACTATGAGTCCAATCTAGTAGTAAGACCCTGAACACCGTGTCCCTGTAGACCCTTCCCTAAAAAAAATACAAAAAGGAAAAAAAATTTTTTTCTTGAACTGGGCACATTCATTCCAGCTTCACATTTATCACCTCAGGGAAGGCCCAGGCATCTCCTGTTCAATTCTTTTAACAGTTGAGTAGTGCCAAGTTCCCATACATTGTCTGGGACATTGCTGTTATGGGTTCTCAACATAGAAACCAGGCCAGAATCCAAAATTAAAATTTAAATATGAGCCTTTGATTACCAGACCCAGGACTTCTTGACCATACTCACAGAGGAGAGGACAAAAGGCCAGAAGCCTCAGAAGTATAGAACTTTTCAAGGTAGAAATCATATCCTGTTTGGCAAACAAATTTGTCATTTAGCACAGATAGAACAGCTCCTTCAGGGACTGCATGACCATGGCTCAGCATACATTCTTTCTTGTTTAGTTTTTGTTTAATGCACATCTGCCGAACGTGTGGTCTTAACTACTATAGCAACCCTTTCCAGTTGGTTAGCAACACCTTAGTTCTTTTGTACTGTTAGAAACATTTTGACCTTTATGTTGTAGGTCTATTCTGGGAATTCTCAGTCTATTGATTTATCACTGGTACACCAAGCCTCCTTGTGGTCCTACAAGGAAGCAGGGTCACAGAAAGTTGAACAGAATAATTTTTTCCATTTAGTTTTACATTAACTCGTCACAGTTGCCAGATTAACTTTACCTAACTGCTTAAAATTTAGTCATGAGTTCCCATGGTAAGTCCTAGGCATAAAAACCCAGATCGTTTGGGTCTCCATCTTGCTCTTATCTGGTTCCTTCAGGATCCACTCTACTGCTCACCTTGCCCTGGGAAGTTTACAGAGTGCAGAGATAGTAAAAGGGCTACTGTAGTGAAGCAGACTAAAGGTCTGATTTTCCCAGAAAATCAGACCTTTGTGGGAAATAATTAGCCTTGAAAACCGGAGGTCCGTTCAAAAACACCAGTCCCCATGCACTTTACCGCCATCACTGCCCTTTTGCACGGATAGGCTGATTGGGGCTGGGACTTTTTGTTTTTTTATTTAAAAAAAATTTTTTTTTTTTTTGAGTTAAGGCCTTGCTGTCCAGCTCAGGCTGGCCTTGAGCTGACTTTGTAGCCCAGGCTGGGCTCCAGCTTTCAACAATCCTTCTGCCTCGGTCTCCCGAGTGTTGGGATTAAGGGCATGCGTCACCACTCTTAAACTCACTATGTTCAACTTTTCCCACAAGCTCCTTCTCCGGCGTTCTCCATTTTGGTTCACTGCACCAGCACTGACCAGACACTGGTATTAGGAACCTTAATATCACTTAAGGCTTTATCCTCCACATCTAAGTGTTATCAAGCCAGTCAATCTTGCCATCAGACTACTTTTATGGTTCAAACTTTCAATTCTTATTGCTTCTCTTAGTTTGGCACTAATTTAAGAGCCTGGCTCTGAGCTCTGAGTAAGCACATGAGTACTTCTTCCACCTTCACATGACCTTGCAGTCTTCTCACGACCTAGCACAGATAAGAGACCCAGGCTGCCTTTCAATCCCTTTGCTACAAACAGGCAGGCTCTGGACCAGTGCTGCTGAATTGATTTTATTGGTTTCACCCTTACTCTCCTATCCCGTGGCCTTTAGGCCTTGGCTCTGGGAGTTGAACTCAGCACATCACACCTGCTAGGTAAGGGTGCTCTATCGCTCAACTCATACATCACCTCCCCCTGAACACAGTGCTTCCTATCTCCAGCATAAATTTCAAGTAGGGATTATTAACTTTCAAAAAAAGGACCACTTTGTGAAATCTTCAGCTTACTTTAATGCTACTAAGTCTCTCCTTACCATATGGCAGAGTGACTTTAGTCCTTGATATCAAGGAGTCATGAAAACAAAGAAAATCTTTAGCTTTGGATCCTGCTAATATTAGTCACAATTTTTTTTTTTTTTTTTTTTTTTTTTTGTCTTTTGAGACAGGGTCTCACTATGCAGTTCAGGCTGGCCTATGAGCTCACTTTTGTAGCCAGGCTGGTCTCGAACTCGCACTGATCCTCCACCCTCAGCCTCCCAAGTGCTGGGATTGCAGGTGTGTGCCACAATGCCCAGTACAATTTTCTTTATAATAAAAGGAATCCCCTAATCTGTTTTATCTGACAAAGTTTCGGCATTTGTAGTTCTATTAATCAGCTGTTTGTCAGCCCCATTTTTCTAATGCAGGAGTTTTGAGTTCTGGAAAAGTAGTTGTCCAACCTCTGCTCCAGTGTTTCCAGTGGGGCCTAAGTTCTCCTATAACCACAGGTTCTTGCCAGTCTGCGCGGGGCCGGGGGTGGTGACTGTCTGGGAGCAGAGGGTCAGGTTAAGGCCAGTGTCTTGGCCCATGTATTTTTACATTAAAAAAGAAGAATCAAACTATTATTTGAGACAGGATCTAAGATGCTCAGGCTAGCCTCAAACTTGCAATCTTCTGACCTCAGCCTCCCAAGTAGTTAAGGATGGAAGGCATGCCCCATCATGCTTGGCTCATGGTTTTTATACTTTTGAAGGGAAAAACTGCAGACCATGATGTGATGTCTCTGGGGCTTACAAAGCTAAAAATACTTAAGTTTTGGCTGTATACAGGAAAGTCGGCCAACTCAAGATCTAAACTATAGGGCTGCAGTCAATCCTGTTTAAACTATAGGATAAAACATACAATCCTGTTTAAACTATAGGATAAAATGTGAGGCATTTTACTTATTTTTTAAAAAGTTTTTTGGAACAGGGTCTCACTCTAATTCAGGCCAGCTTCGAACTCACAGTGATCCTCCTGCCTCAGTCTCCCAAGTGCTGGGATCACAGGCATACACCATGCCTGGCATATAAGGCATCTTAAAAGTATATAAAATAGTGCCTATGAACAGAAAAGGCAGAAAGGTGTTTCCTTTCAGCTTAGCTTCCGATGTATATATAGTAGCAAACCCTATTTTTTCCTCAGAAATTGAGGATAACCACAAAAATAAATAAGGTTGTAAGAGCAGCCAAGTAGGGGGTGGTGGTGCAGCTCAATGGCAGAGGACACGCTAGCATCTACCCTGCCCGAGATCTGTCCCCAGCAGGATCCCAGTCCCCACTAAGAGAACCAAGTAGATTACGACGTAAAGTGGGTCAGTAACCCAGGAAGTGAGCATGACTTGCCCGAAGTCACAGAGCTCATATCCTGTAAAGCTGGAATGACAAACCAGGCCCACCATTTGCGGTGATGGGCCAGGATTATATCTGGTACGTCAAAGTGATAGGTCAATATTTACTGTATTTGTTTCCACGTTAACATAGATGGAAATGGGAAAAATAGAGGACACCTGTCACACATTTACAGAAATAAATCCTTTTATTTTATAACATTCCTTTTTTTTCTTTTTCTTTTTTTTTTTTTTAAGATGCATACAGTACTTGTAAGCCCAAGAATTCTGAGAAAAACTATAGAAGACCTGGCACTATTTTTGAGAATTACACAACTGGGCAGCAAAATAACACCTTCATAAATGTTAGGACATACAGAAATAAAATTTAGTGTTTGCACACAAAAATATGGAAGTTACATTCAACACGTTTTCTTAAACGTGCATTTCAATGTTTACTGTTTTCTAAAACTTTGGTCATCATGCTTTATTATAGCTTGTTAAACTTTACAATTATGCAGACAATAAAACCCAAAAGATAAGCAAATATATCACATACACAGCAGCAATAGCAAGCTAATACTGCATAATCATATTAGCGGACTGATTCAGAAATACATGTTTTTTTCACAAATAGCACACAAAATTTCGTTTGTGATAACATAGTTCTGTGACTTCTTCCACTTCACAAAACAGGGATGAGTAATGAGACATA
>PVKN010008384.1:0-25240 GCA_004027915.1 Capromys pilorides
GTGGGGATGGTAGTGTCCTTAGCCTTCACGCGGTTGGCCAATGCATGAAGGGGGGGAGCAGAAAGACACGGCAGCCCGTCGGTAATTGGTTACGCTGGGAGTCAGTCTGGACCATACCACTTTTACTGGGGTGCGATAGTGGTGAATTTGAGAGCAGCCCTTGTTTGGGAGTAGTCCTAACATACTTGTTATACTTTTTTAAAATTTAAGGTTTCTGACTGGCTACTTCAGGAGCGCAAAATAGGATGCAGGAGAAAAGAGTGCTTTCCTCAGCTTTCTCCCTATTTCCAACTCCTGCGCAGTTGGGCAGCCTAGTTCGCCTAGTCGCCCGCGGAACTCGACGGTCCTGCGCGCGCGCTTCCGCCGCCTTGCGTGCCTACGGCGTTGTATCCCTGTAGCCAATCAGAACGCGAGGTCGCCGCGGTTGCCGGCGTTCGCGCGCACGCACCGGACAGGCGTGGGGGTGGGGGCAAGGGTGAATGAGAGAGTGAGCTGGGGCGGGCGCGGCGGCGCGAGCCTCATGAATGAGAGGAACGTGCTCCGCGCGAGACGCCGCGCGCGCCCGGGCTGGGGAGCCAATGGGAACGCCGGAAGGGCTCGAGCCCTGGTACTGAGGGCCGCGGCCGCGCGCCGGCACGAAGGCGAGCGTCGCGGGCGGGCGCGCGCGGGAGCGGGGCGGGCGTGGAGCGTGCGGGGGCCGCGCGCTGTCTCTTCTCTCAGCGGCCGGACGGCATTGCCGGGAAGCGGCGGTGACAACGACGGCGCCGGTGACGGACGCCGCGCCGCAGGTGAGTCCCGGGGACGCCGGCCCCTGCGGAACCGGAAGTGCGGGCCGGGGAGGTGGGAGGGGAGAGTGACCTCTAGGGAAGGGAGAGCGCGGCAGGGGGTCGAGGGCCCGGTCTTCCTCGCCGGCCCGGGGCGGACGGGCGAGCTGCTGATCGAGGCGGAGTCCATGGCCGCCGGGCGAGCGGCTCCTGCTGGGCCGGACCTGGTCCCCGCGCCGGGCACTGGCCGCCGCCCTGCCGCCCCCGGCCCGCGCCCCGCGGCTCTGTCCCCTCCCGGCCCTGCCGCCGGATCCCGTTCGTCCGGCCCGCGGGATCAGCTCTGCTCAGCCCGGGTGGGAACGGCGCGGTGTTCCGCTCCTCCGGTCCAGTCCTTGCCAGGCTCGGGCGCCCATCCTGTTACCTGGTCCCAGCCACCGACCCCTTTTCCCCGACCCCCACCCGGGCCCGGGGCTCTGCCCGAGTACTTTGTACTTTCACAGCCTGAGCTGGCTCCACCGTGGTGGCCACATTTTACCTACAGGAATCCCTTCGGGAGGCAGGGGTTTAAAGTGTTTGGCGGAATGAAAACGCCGAGATGAAAAGTGAGGAAGTGACTTAGAAGTTATTAAAAGCAGTTCTAGGATTATGTATATATTATGGCTGAGGCCATTTTTCTGCCTTGGGATTTTCACTTCCTGGTTAATGCTGCCTAGCCCAGGTTAATCCAACTCTTGGGTCCCCCTCTTTTTGTCCTAATAATTCCTTTCAACTGTGTCAAAATCGCTTTATTTTCCCACATTCTGTGAAAGATGTTTATATTGGCATCCACTTTGCTGCCTAGGACTCTAATGATAATACTCATATTAAACTTCCGCCCCGCTCTAGTTGGTGGCTTATTGTCTGGCCTCTCAAATTCTGTGTATTCAGATTTACTGTATTGTAGTATTACGCTAATTTGTTTTAGCAAGCTGATACGTGTGCTGTCTGTGGTACTGCTTTTATACATTTGCTCATTTAAGGAAGTGTTCATGTTAAACCTTATTAGAAGCCTTCAAACAGAAAGTTCGGAGACATTGAGAAATTTGGAAACAGGCAACTTTGGAACTTTGCCTTTACAGTAACAAATGTGTTTTTTTGTTTTGTTTTGTTTTTGAGACAGGGTTTCACTCTGTAGTTCAGGCTAGTCCTCAACCCCCTGCGTGGTCCATGCTGGCTTCCAATTTGTGGCAGTCCTGCTTCAGCCTTTGTGTGCTGGGATTACAGGTGTGTGCACTCTTAATAATCTGGCCCCCAGTCTTGGAAGTTATTAAAAGCAGTTGTAGGATCTGCTGTCTGCAGTACGCCTTTGGGTTAAGACGTGGTATGTCTTTGTTATACTGAGTAGATTTTAGGTTTTATATATCTCAGCCACCTCAGATGCTGGTATTGTTTGTGTTTTAGTATTGTACTCTCAAAACTGCATGGCCTTTCATGACTCTACATTACTCTTAGCCATGTTAGACCATGAATATTTTTTTCCCGTAGAAATAGAATTGAAGTAATGTATAGTGTCTTTGATCTTTGCAGTTTTTAAGGGAAAACTTTGCTTTAATAGTACTGTATGCAATACAAGATTTTGCCTTTTGTTGTTCATATAGTTACTTAAAACCTAAATTTAAAAAAAAATTTAAAAAACTCCTAAATTCAGAAGGCTGTTTTCTGGTATGGGGGATTGCGCTCAGGACCTTGAGCTGGTCAGGGAGGCCTTTATTGCTGCTGAGCTACCTCCCAGGCCCTGTAGTACTTCCTTACGTCCCTGGGACTTCACTGTATTCCAGTGTGGTGTTTGGCCTTCTGAATCCTGTTGTTAAGGGAGGTGGTGGATCTTGAAGGCAGGTGCCTGGGCCTTTTGTATTTCTAGAGTCAATTTGCATTTTACTATCCAAATCTTCTGGTATGTTTAATCTCTGTCTTTGGTTTTAAGTAGTAGACTGCTGAGGGAAATGAAACTGCTATCTGTTAAAATTCTACCTTCACTAGAATGTCTGGTGTGCAGGTCCAAGTTCTTTGGGGCACTGAGTGAAGTGGGAGGGGAAAGGCAGTGGGCGGGGCTTGCGTCTGGGCAGGTCTGGGGACTGGCCTGCTGCTCAGGTGATTGAGTAGAGTGGCCTGAGGCTCTCTAGCCCTGAGTTCTGCGAAGTGGGATGAGGTACTGTGAGGAGGTACTGTGTCACCGGATAATGGGGCTGGAGTGCTTTGAGATCATCAGATGAAAAGCACCTTATAAAATCAAGTTGCTGGTGTTATTTGCTACTGTCATCAGCAGAGATAATTGTTACTCTTAATCACACTGGGTTAGGTAGGGCTCAGTTTACTTCCTATTAGTGTAGGAATAAACAACTGTTGGGAAGGAAAGGACTATTCTTGTCCCTTTTGTGGATTCAGTTCCTCTTACAGGGCATTTTATCGTTAATATGAGAGTATTTCTCCCCTAGCTCCTTTAGTAGGTGACTCTGGAAGCCAGACTTTGACCTTCTGCCTCTTCAGGGATATAACTGAAAAGCATGGAGGCATAAGAGACACATACACAGAGAAAATGAGATTTGTTGTTCTGATTGTAATATTTTTCATTATAGCAGTAAATACTCGTGCAAAGAGAAATCTTTGTTCTGGGACTGCCCCTCGTGGTGTACTCTTGCTCGTTTCTATGTTTCGCTGTTTGTATTCACGGCACTTGTCTCAGGTAGGATGGGCCTTTTAGAAGAGCCAGCCCATTGGTGACCTTAGCCCAAGTAAAGCCTTGTTCTCCTTCCTGTCAGACCAGTGCTTATGAGAGAGGTCTGGACCCCAGTTCTTTACCTCATGCGTAGAAGGAAGAGGAAAGTCATTTTCTTTCTAAAGAAACTTTTTAACTGAGTAGCTGGTGGGCTTGGGCCCTGGTGTTGTTTAGAAGCGCCCTGAAAGACTTTCTGTGATAAACACCTTGTCTTTCTCCAGGTGAGACACCATACCACAGCTCACTTCTGCGTCTGCAAAGTCCAAGCTTGAAGATGGAAGATCAGAGACCTTGAGAAATCTGGAGACTGGGACATCTTGGAGCGTTGACTTTATCCACGGAGGTCTGTTAGAATATCGCCAGGAGAAGCTGCTCTTCATTCTACTCTGCTTCTGGAGAAGAGCATGGCTTCATGGATTTTAAGTTTCCCTTTAGCTTTGTGTGAACTCTATGGGAAACATCGCCCCTAAAAGGATCAGGAGTAACAGGAAGAGGCTGAAGACCCTTGGGCTGCTGTTTCCTCTTCCTCTTCAAAGAACAGGATTTACAGCTCTGGAACAGCTGCTGACCAGTACTGGCCATCAGGAGAGAAATAAAATTAAGCCACTGTTGCTAAAGGCAGGCCCTGGTGAAGTCAAGGTGTGGGAGTGGTAGCCCCAGGAAGACTGCCCAGGAGGGGCAAGCGCTATAGTTAGAAGAGCTTTCTTGAAGGCTGATGGGCTGGGGTTCACTTTGAGTCATGAGACGAGGCAGGGTACAACTTTAGGTGCCCTCACTGTTTAGCTTCTGCTGGATCTCTTCGGGGGATGCCCCTGCCTTAGCGAGCCCCGCCTCATCTGTCTGGCCGCTCCACCATCTGCACCTGGCTGCCAGTGCAGTCTGTGGTCCCTGCCCAGCTCTCAGGCTGCTGTAGGCACTCCTCTCCTGATCTGCCGGTGGCCTTGCTCCAGGGCGGCAGCTCCTCAGCTTTTGAAGCCACCTTCTACGCCTGTGCTTGCCCTTCTTTGGGACGTGTGAGCCACAGTGTTCTCAGAAGGGAGAGGGTGCTACCTTGCCAGCTCCAGCCTCCCCGGGTTGGCGCCCTCTCCACTGCCCCTTGCCCTGTTTCTTGCCTGTCCTGCCGCCGCGTGTGCCTGGCTATGCGGCAGGGCAGCTCTCCCTTCACAGCTCCAACATGCCCTCAGAGTCTGGAAAGAGGTTCAAGCCCAGCAAGTATGTCCCGGTCTCTGCAGCTGCTGTCTTCCTAGTGGGTGCCACCACGCTCTTCTTCGCCTTTACGTGAGTTTCCTCTGGGAAGTGGTGTTCTGGGAGGTGGAGAGGGTGCTTTCTGCTTGGTTCTGGGGTCCTTGAAGAGCCCAGTGGCAAGCACTTGGTGTTGGATACAGAGAGATGAGGGGAATGGGAGAGGTCTCAATTTTGGCTGGGTTACTTGCTGGCTCCCCAAGCTCCTACTTCCAGCTCCCTTCCTGCTGTGTTTCCTCCCTACTTCCTGGTCAGGCAGGTGAAGGAAGAGGGAAGAAACCAGCAGAGAGGCTCCAGGCAGTTTAAGCCCTCAGGTCTGTGGGAGGGGGACAGGAAAGTCTTGTCCAATAGGAGTGAGTTTCCCCTGGATGTCTGCTGCTTAGGGCCAACGCTGGGAAGTGGCGGTGCCATGTAAGGTCTGGCAGGCCTACGAGGAGGTGTTGGCGCAGGGCTGCTCAGGTGCTTGTCTTACTTTCCCTGTGTTTCTGAACCCAGGGCCTTCATGCTTGGCTATAGTCACAGCTCCTCTTTAAGTGCTTCTGAATTTTAAGATAGGGTTCCTGTGTTGCCCAGACTGGGCCTGAACTTGCATTCCTCCTGTCTCAGCCTCCCAGGGTGTGCCCTGTGTCTTGCTTTCTATACTCTTCTGTAAGTGCTATAAAGGCTGTACCTGATATAGGAAGCATTCTCTGCATTGGGTCCTGCTGAAGAGAATGAGAGGAGCTCCGTTCCTTTTTTTTTTTTAATCTGAGACCAGGATTCAAACTCATGACCTTGCACTTGCCAGGCAGGCACTTGTGCCATGGAGCTATCTCCCCAGCCCCTGTTCCTTCTTTGCTTTAGGAAGAGCAACTGGCATGGGTGATGCTCAGCTTCGGGTCTGGGGCTGCAGCGTTCCCAGCCAGATCCCCAGACTTGGCCCCAGCTTGTCACCATCTTGGTGTCATTACTTGTTGGCGCTGTGGAATGGACTTGTCCTGGTCTTCCCAGCTCTAATCCGTTGAGTCACCAAGTTAACACTCTAGCTGCAGTTCTCAGAGGATCAGAACATGCTCGCTCTTCTGGAAAGTTCACTATGATGTGGTTCCAGCTAATTATGAGGTGCTGCTGAGCTGGGTGAGGTTGCTGGGAGGAGGAAGAGACTGAAGCGACAGGCAGTGAGAGCAGTTTGGACTTGGTGAGGCAGGAACTGGTGGTGTGGACCGTTCCCCGTTCCCTAGTCGTGCAGTCTAGGAGGTAGGAAAGTGTTGCGGGTGTCCTTCTGTCCGGTTCTTAAACAAGGGGAGAAGGAATCTTTCACTGTGTCCCAGCATCAGTTCAATTCTCACCTCCTGGAATGCAGAAGTTATGGGTGTTTTGGCCCCAGCTCTGGGCCCTCAGCATCCCTGCCAGGTCCCTCAGGGATCAGAGCCAGCCATGCTCTTCATCTGGCTTCTGTTTCCTTAGTTATCTTTTTTGGCATGTCTGGTGTCCTGTCCTCTGTGCATTGACTACCAGTAAAGAAGTGTAAACCTTGGTGCCAGGACTTGTTGCTGCTTTTGCTGTCACAACCAGGAAGCACAGTCAAACTCCTGACAAGAGGTGTGTGTCTGTGACACTTCCACCTTCCTTGGCTGGGAGTTTCTGCTGGCCCTAAGAGACTGAGCTCTGGGAGAAGCCAGGCGAGTGAGGACTGAGGGGTGGTTCTCCTCAGGGCGTGTAGAATTGGTGCGCTTACTTTGCTGATCTGGAACCGTTGAAGTGTTTGGCTGGTTCTTCCAGTTTGCCCACAGAGCTGTATGGACACAGGCATTTTCTCAACTGATAGTCGAAGCTACTTAACCTACTTTTCACGTTCTCTGGTGCCAGTATAATAGGGGCCCTCCTCCCTGTGGTCTCTCAGCTTCAGGAGAAAAGATCTTGGAGATGTCTTTGTACTAGTATGTGTTTGCAGCACATATAATTACATTCATCTAGGGTTGGAGGACATTCTAAACTGACTCACTTTAGGATTGTTGCCCCTGATCCACAGTTGGAGCAGCCTTGGGTCTTAGGGGAGGTGCTCATTGGGTGCTCTGCTGGCTCCCTTGCCCCCTGAGGTATCCTGCCCACCTCGTGGAGGCATAAGCGCCCTGTTTGACTTCTCTCACTTCACTCTGCTTCTTACTTTTCTACTTGACTGTAGTGTGTGTCTCAGCACATGTCTGGGCCAAGGTGCAGTTGTTCTCAAAGAACTCTGGTGCTGTGGGCGCCCTTTGTGGCTCAAGGCCTTGGAGAGCTCCTTGTTGAAAACTGTATGGGCCAGGGAGATAGCTCAGTGGTGTAAGTGCCTGCCTGGCAAGCACAAGGCCCTGAGTTCAATCCCTGGTATCACAAAAAGAAGAAAAGAAAAAAAAACTTCTAGACAGGCTCAGAAGGCATTGCTGGGTTGGGTTCATGAAAGGCCAGCGGAGGAGCACTCTGCGCCAACTATACTGTGGAGGGCCTGAAATTTGCCCTCTGCCACCCTAATCTTCTCTGACTACGCCACTTATTCTTACAGCAGGGTAGGCTGAGGTGGACCTGGAGGGCGGGGAGTAGGAGGAAGTATCTCCTAGCTGCTAGACATAATTAGTGAGGCATGTAGGCTTCTGCCAATTAGGAACACCTCTGACTCCATGTTTTTCTGTTACCTGTGGAAAGCTCTGAGCGGAAATTACCACTGGGCTTGGTCACCAGAGAAGTGCTGATCTCCTTCTGCCCAGAGGGGTCTGGACAGAGCAGTCAGTGCCTGCCTCACAGCGGACTCTGTCCCTCTGCCTGGCTGGGTTGGGCCAGGCTGTCCTCACCTCCCCTTTTTAGGGGAAGAGCAGCTACTCCTGGGTGCTTGGATTCTGCCCAGCAGGCATGTAGGTGACTGCTGGGGCTGGTCACGAACTCCTGAGGGAGTCAGTGACAGTGTTGGGCATCAGGGGATGATATCTGCTCAGTTAACCCTCTGGCCTGGGCTCTTCCTCTTGCAGTGCGGAAGTTGAGCCCTGGCAGGTGGCTTAAGCAGCGTGACACTTGTTATGAAGGAACCTTACATAAAACCGTAGTGTGAACCATGAGGCTGGCATGAGGACCCAGCCACTTGGTGTGTCTTAGGGGTTCTGTGAAGCCTTAGGGTGGCAACCCCCTTGAAATTACCCTGCTGATCTTCTGGGAGGCTCCTCAGTGCTGTGTGTCCTTTTTCCAGCTGTAAGGGGAGGTCTTGCTCTGGGTGAGCCTCTAGGCCAGAGGTCAGGCTGTGTGATGTCCTTCTAGGGACTCTTCTGGGGCTGCTCTGGCTTTCAGTTTCTGTCTCCGGTGCTTCCAGCTCTTTTACCTACAGAGTTGGGCAACCTTAGTGTCTTTCCCAGCTTTCTTTTCCCTAATTGCCTAGGTACTAGCACCTAGTGGGTGTGGCCTTGTGATGCAGGCCACTCCTTGCACAGTGGCCTTCCTTGCTCTGCCCTGTGGTTTTCGTTTCTAGGGCTAAGTGCCTAGGCCCTGCCTATGGCACTCAATTGCTGGAAAGTTGAGGTTATAGAAGCAACAGAGCAAGTGGGGCTTGGGGGTTGTTACATGGTTTGCTTTGGTTTTATTTATTTAATGTATTTGGATCACTACGCAGCTTGGACTCGTAGTGATCCGCCAGTTTTAAGCTTCCCAAGTGCTGGGATTATTGGTGTGTGCCACCATGTACAGTCTTGGTGGCTGGCTCAACAGCTTGTGCTGGGATTGAACCCCGTTCCCTGGGCTTGTCTAAGCAGATGCTTAGTCTGTGGAGCTATCTGGATGGCCTGGTTTGGGTTTTTTTGAGATTACATCTTGCTGTGTAGTTCAGGCTGGCTTTGAATTCGAAACCCTCCTGTTTCAACCTCCCAAATCCTGGACTGTAGACCTGTGCCACCATGCTTGGCTTTTTTCTGAGGAAGAATCTTGCCCAGGCTAGCTTCTAAGAGCTAAGAAGAGTCCCTGGGCCCTGCTAGGTATGCACTGCCATCCCTGGCTTTTTTGGTGGGGGGCAGGTATCTAATCAGGACCTTAAGCTTGCCAGGCAGGTACTTATGCGGCTGAGCTATTTCCCCAGCCCTTATGACACCCTGTATCAGGAGAGGATATTTTCCATAGAGCAGCAGTGATGAGGCCTGTGTGATGCAGTGGACGGTTTGTATCATTGAGAGCTCTGTAAAGTTCACCATCACTGTCCTAGAGTCTGGAGAAAGCCCTCCTGGATGAGCAGCCCCAGGCAGGAAGAAAGTCCTTGCTCCAGCCTGCTCTCCGCGGTGCCGAGCACTCAGTGTATCCAAGCAGTGTGCCAGGCAAGGGTGGCTTTGTAGTCCTGGCCTCCAGGCACTGGCCTCTACTCTGTCCTGAGCGGCATTAGGTTGGCGTGGGTGGGGGCTGCAGCAATGATCTCTGATGGGTGGCGCTGTTGATAGTCAGTGCTCCAGCCTGGTATCCAGTGATGCTGAGTAGTGGCCTGCAGATCAAGAATTGCAAGATCCAGATACGCTCTTTCGATCTGTTTGTCTTTTGTAGCGTAAGTAGAAGCTCGAGGCTTGCATGTGGGTTATGCAGGGCTGCATGTGAAGCATCATTGAGGTAGGATTAAAAGCCGCAGCTGCTTGTGTCTATTTTGCTTTTCTTTCTAGTTTTTACTAGGCTAGTACTGGGGGCTAGATTTTAGGACTGGACATTGAAGCCCCTTCCTGGATTGTCTTTGGCCTTGGAGACAGTGCTGGGACGATGGGCTGAAAAACTTGTTCTGGCCCAACTGGTTAGCCTGGGAATCCTTCAGTGACTCAACCTGCCCCCTGGGCTGGCCGCTCCCAGGGTGCAGGTGCCCTGTGGTTATGCTGCTGAGTCTGAGGACAGGTCTTGGCAGCTCCTCTCCTCTCTCTGCTCTGAGTCACCTCCCTCCGTCAAAGGCACTAGACTCTGGCAGCAGCTTGCCTTCACCTCTGTCTGTCAAAGCACAGGGCCAGGGGAGAGCCCCTGTAGGAGCTGGGCGGAGCGTGGGCAGTGGCCAGAACAGGCTCTGCTTGCGTGTGCCCCATGGCAGTGCACAGTCCCTCCCAAGCACTGAGGGTAGAAGATGCCACTTGTGAGCTTGAGTCACCCTTGTCCCTGGTAGATCCTGCCACAGTGGAGGCAGGCTTTATTTTGGCAACAGAATTGGGACTGGGTTTAAGGATCACTTGCTTGGGAGGTGGGACAGACTGGTATCTAGGAGGCCGTTGGGTAGGCCTCCTTACCCAGGGCTGGGCCGCGGCACAGTCAGCACTGAGTGAATTACATGCTCAGAGACAAAACTGAAGGGAGAGTGGGAGCCTGAGCTGCTCTGAGTCACTTCAGTCTTCCTGTGAACTGGAAAGGTCCCTGTTGTTTTGGTTAGAAGGAAAAGAGGCCGTGCTGGTCCTGCTGGCCACTTCTAGGGATTTTAAGTCATAAGCACCTAAAGGATTCAATGTGTATTTCATTCCAGTTATCCTCCCAGGCTGTGGGAGGGAAGTGAGTCACCCTTTTTCCTCTTCCCCAGGTGGAAACTGAAAAGGCAGCTGAATGTGAGTGTGAGGGAGGGGCTCTGGTGAAGATAGCAGGTTTCCAGGCTGTTCCCTCCCCCTGAGGACTTGAGCTGGCTGTGGGAGCAGGGCTGTACTTGTGTCTCCCAAATACATCAGGTTATCAGGAGAATCAAAGAGTGGAGCATTTTTGAAGCCTGACACATAAAGTACTTAAGATGTTTTTGAATGAGTAGCAGAGCGAGATTTGGTAACCTGGACAGTTCCGGTGAAGATTGTGAGGTGTTTTTTTTTTTTTTTAAATTTTATTTATTTATTTATTTGTTTGCTTGTTGTGTTTGTTTGTTTCTTTATTCATTTTGTGGCTGGCTCAGCCTGCCCTGGTGGTGGCGCTGGTGCAGCACGTGGTGCCGGGGATCGAACTGCAGTCCCCGCAGTGGCCTGAGCCCTCCAAGCAGGCGCTTTAGACCACTGAACCATCTCGCTGGCCCCTGTGAGGTGTTTTTTGACATTTTTGTCTCTGCTGTTTGACTTTTGGTCTACTAGTATTTCTTAGCAAGCTCAGGGTCTCTAAACCTTCCTGAGTCTCTGCCCAGCTGTGCTTTTGGACCTGAGGAGCAGATTCCTATCTCTTGGCACTTCTTCCTTCCCTTCAGTGAGCTCTTCTTTCTTCTGGCTGGCCCAGACTCTGGGCCGGAGGACAGATGCTGCCCTGAATCTGGAGATTAAGTTCTCAGCTGTAAGCAGATTAGGGCATCTGCCCTGTCTTGTAGTGGGAAATTCTTCTGCACCAAGGAGGGAGATGGGACTTTTGCTGCTACTTAGAACTCTGGCTCCCAGCAAAAGTTCTGACACTTGGGCTCTGGGAGGGCCTCAAGCTAACCCTGGATGAGGGCCTGTGTGCGCTCCTTCCCAGTCAGAATAATACTGTGTCTGTGAACCCAGGGGAGCACTGGAGATGTTTAGCCAGTTTCCTGTGGGCTTCTTTGAGTTTAGAACCTGTCCCTCCCCTTCCTGTGCTGCACTGTCATGGGGGTGGGACTCTGTAGTCATCCTTATGTGCATTCTTTTAAATTTCCCAACTTGAGCAGTTGAGTAAGACCTAGGAATACCTGACACAGTGGAGAAACCAGAGGCAGCTGAGGGCCTTGCAGAGCCTGAGGGGGGTGGGTGAAGAGCCAGTGGGGGTCAGTGGGTCAGGGCCAGGGCCCAGGAGCACTAGGCTCAGCAGGGAGGGGAGTGCAGCTAGTGTCTTCAGTCCTGTTCTCATATGGGTTAGTGAGGGATAAGGACACTTGGCCAAATACATGGGAAAGCGGGGAAGAAGGGGCCTGAAGAGCAAGTGAAAGTTGAGGCCAGCCTGAGCTGTGCACTGAGTTCAAGGCCAGCCTACACCACATGGTGAGGCCCTTGTCTCCAAAACAAGGCCATTGCCCCACTTTCCTCCTGAGATTTATATGATCAGATAGGGCTGAGTCTTTTTTTCCATACTGAACTGAAAATACTGTCTCTGTTATTTTTCTTATTGCTGAGACAAAATAGGTGACACCTAAAGTTAAAGGAGGAGAGGTTATTTGGCTCAGTTTGTAGAGGCTCAATCCGAAGTCAACTGGCGCCACGTGGCAGAGGGGCCTCACAGAGGAGAAACGTCCGTGGTGGAAGGCAGGAGGCAGCAAGCAGTGAGTGGCAAGCAGTGAGGACAGCAGCTCCCTTTCTGTCCTTTACAGCTTGTCCAGGGTAGCCTGTAGGGTGGGGAGTGTTCATGCCAGGGTAGGGCAGTCTTAACCCTAGCTTGGCACCATGAATCAATCCCAGCATCACACACACTACACCCAGCCACCTCATCTCTGACCATATGAGACTGTGGAGGGACTTTTTTTTGTGTGTGATTCTGGAGATTGAACTTGGGACCTTGTGCTTACCAGGCAGGTGCTTATGCCACTGAGCTATATCCGTGGCCTTTGGAGGGACATCTTGACACAGACATAACAATTGGGGACTGAACTGAAGAGTTGTTTTTTGTGTGTGTGTGTGTGGAACCAGGGATCGAACTCAGGACTTTGCACTTGCTAGACAGGCACTTGTGCCCCTAAGCTGTTTCCCCGGCCCCAAAAACTCAAGAGTCTTTCACTGAACTATATCCCCAAGCTTTTTTATTTTGTGACAGGATCTTTAATTTGTGCAGTTTAGGCTTCAGTTTGTGATTCTGCTTCCTGCATCAGCCTCCCAGTGTGCTGGGGTTAAAGGCGTACTGCACCGTGCCTGGATTAGCCACTGAGTCATATAGAGTTTTGAGTGTGGTCTCTGCCCTTCATGTTCTGTATTCTCTGTGCAGGTGTCCAGGACTGAGCCTGTATGTATCACCTGCAGTGCCCATCTACAATGCGATCATGTTTCTCTTTGTGCTGGCCAACTTCAGCATGGCCACCTTCATGGACCCAGGGGTTTTCCCTCGAGGTAAGGTCTCTTGGAAGCTCATTGCCTGGGGAAGATATGGTCAATCTTAAGGTTCTAGGATGGGGGGTCCTTCTGAAGTCTTAGTAGAGAAATCAGGTCTGGGCCTTGAGGAATACATGCCATCATTTCTTCCATTGAGCTCACTTTGTGCCAGACCTCAGAGTTTTAGTTCTTCCCGTAGTAAGAATGTAGGTGGTGCATTGGGGTGGTTGAGTGTAGAAGTTCCTTTATTGTCTAGGGCCCTGGTGGCAGTGGGAGGCATCAGCAGGCTCTGTGAGCACAGGAAAAGGGAGAAGCACTCCTTGGAGCCCAAGGTGGCTCTTGGTCCATGCTGGAGCAACGCAGTTCAGGCTGATCTTGAACTCGGCTTCTTGTAGCCCGACCGGCCTCAAATTTGCAAACTGCCTGCCTCAGTCTCCTAAGTACTGGCAGTATAGGTATGTGTCACCACGGCCAGCTGTGAGGAGCATTTGTACAGAGGAAGCTGTGTAGTCGTGAAACAGTACACTCAGTGTGATGGAGGGGTTCAGGGCAGGGAGGAGCAGGAGGAGGAGACCCAGAGCCCAGAAGGGCTCTGCAAACTGAGTTAGTGTCATGTGGTCTGTTACATAGATGATGTTTCTTTGACAACAAGCCATATCTAAGTGGAAGAATCCTGAGATTTGATTTCCTTCCACAGAAATAATTCTTGTAAGAATGGACAGGTGGGGGGCCGGCGAGATGGTTCAGTGGTCTAAAGCACCTGCTTAGGAAAGCTCAGGCAACTGCAGGGACTGCAGTTCGATCCCCGGCACCACATGCTGTGCCAGCCCCCACCACCAGGGCAGGCTGAGCCAGCCACAAAATAAATAAAATAAAGAAACAAACGCAACAAGCAAACAAATAAATAAATAAAATTAAAAAAAAAAAAAAAAAAAAGAATGGACAGGTGATGGCTGTGGTGATAAATACTATAGACCAGAGTGAGCTCAGCTCCCTCTCTTGAGGCTGGGTTTAGAGATGCATTGCATGTGGACTACAGAATTGCTCCTGAAGTCTCACAAGTGGGAGGGCAGGGGCCGGGAGGGAGAAGGCGCTCTGGCTGTGCTGCCTAGAACATTGCCCTGCCTGCTCTGGAGCAGTCAAGCAGAGCTGGGCTTGTCAGGTGCTGAGGGGAGGGGAGGGGAGGAGTTGTCTTGGGATAATTTCAAGGTTCCTAACTTGTGACCTAGGTTGGGTGCTGATCTTGAGAAACTATAAGTGAGTAATAGGAATGTTAAGCAGATAGGGATGGAAGGAGAGAATACTTTCACGTATACTCAAGGTTTTTTTTTTTTTTTTTTTAATGGTACTAGGGGGTTGTACCCAGGTCTTTCCCAGGGAACTATACCCTTCACTCAGCCATTTGATTTTTTTTTTTTTGTTTTGTTTTGTGGGACTGAGGTTTGAACTCCCAACCTTGCACTTGCCAGACAGGCACTTGTGCCATGAAACTATCTCCCCAGCCCCAGCCTTTTGATTTTGAAGCAGCAGAATGTGATGGTGCACCCCTGTAAATCTCAGCATCCCTGGGGCTGAGAATCATGGATTATCATGAATCTGAGACCATCTGGGCTACTAAGTGAGTTCAAGGTCAGCCTAGACTACGTAGTGAAATCCTGTCAAAAAGCAAAGAAAAAAGGAATTTGAGGCAGGGTCTAGCTATGTCGTTAAAAGGCCCACTTTGGGTTCCAAGTTGCAATCTCGCCTCAGCCTCCCAGAGTGCTGGGGTTATAGGTCTGCACCACTACATTTATTTATTTATTTATTTATTTATTTATTTATTTTAGTTCTGTGAGTTGAACTAGGGCCTCATGCATGCTAGGCAAGCACTTTACCAATGAACTACATCCACATCCCTTTTGTTACGTGCATTGTATGTGTGTTAGAGACCTGATACATGCTAGACTAACACTCTACCATGGAGCTGCAGCCCCAGACATCTGAAATCTGATGTACTCATGCAGCATCTAGGTAGACTTCCCCAGTGGGCAGTTGAGCAGTCAGGGTCAAAGAGCAGGGTTTAGAAACCTTCAGCTGTGTGGCCTTGGCAGGCAGCTCCAGGAGTGAGGTTGTGCAGAGAAAGGGAATGGGGTTGAGGGAGGGCCAAGGATGACCCAGTCCCCTGCAGTAGAGGAGGAGGCGTGGGGCAGGGTGGAGCGGCAGCTCTTCTACCCGTGTTGTTGAGGAAACTTTGAGGTGTAACAGTCGTGGTGGAACGGAGTGCTGTCCCAGTGTGTTTGTGTACAAAAGGAAATACAGCCTGATGTCAGGCTGGTGGTTTGGATGGCAGTGAGTGGGAAATGAGTTTGCGGCATGGGTATCAAAATCCCTCCTCCAGGAAGCAGGCAAAAGATGGTGAAGGGGGGCAGTATCTTAGGGGAGAAGAAAGGGCTTTTTCAGGGTGCAGAAGACCCTAGTGGGTTGTCAAGGTGAAGACAGAAGCAGAGAAAAGCAAGATGGAAGCAGAAGTGTTCAACAGAGAGTGAATGTGTAAAAAAAGGAGGTGCTTCAGGGTGCGCCAGGAAGCTGTACTTACTGAACGAAAGACCGGGCTGTCCCTGGCAGGTGAGGGCTGCCTGTGCTAAGGGCTGGAGGTGAGAGTCCCTCTCTCCTCTCAGACTCAGTGAAGAGGCAGGCAGGACACTCCCAGCCCTGCATCGTCTGTGATTCGGTGTCCGTGAGGGAAGGCGTTGTCTGTCCCTGAAGCCAAGAGTTTATTGTTCATTCATCATGTATGTTGTGAGCTGCAGTGCAGAGGGCCCTGGGTGAGCGCTTGGTGTGGTTTCTAAAAGGTCCTTATGCGCTGATCACTTAGTCTGGAAGGGAAGTTGGAGAGGACATTGATGTGAATGAACGCACGGTGTGGTCACCTGTACCTCATGCAGTGCCTCTGGGAAAGCCTTCACTTCTGGCAGAAGAAGCAGAAATGCCAGAATAACTAGCATTTGAATTCTTCCCTTGCGAAGAAAGTCCCTATTCTGAAAGGTTTTTGTCTGAGGCAGTGCACACTGTAGTTGCAGGTGTGGGAAGTAGCAGCCAGAGGCTTGCCCGAGTTAGGGGTAGGTCAGCCTGGGCCTTATGGGGAGCCCTCTTCTTGAAAAACCAAAGGTTTAAATAAGTAGTGAAGATGCATATTTGTTTAGGAAGTGCTGGGTAGGGAGCCTGGGAGATGACTCGGCAGGCACAATTGCCTGCCTGGCAAGACCAAGGTCCCAAGTTTGATCCCTGGCACCAAAAAAAAAAAAAAAAAAAAGAATAAGGAAGTACTGAGAAGATTGTCACAGCTCAGAAAGAGCTACTGTTACATTTGGTGTATTTTCCTCCAGTATTTGGAAGTGTATTTATTTATTTATATGGTACAAGTGTCACTACACAGTTCAGACTCCTTAGTAATCCTCCAGTCTTAGCCTCCCCAGGGCTGGGATTACAAGTGTGCACGGCCACGGCTGGTTTCAGTGGCTGACAAGGTACAGGGGCTGGCGTGGCATGTGGCATTGGGGATTGAATCTGCATTCTTGCGATTGCTAGACAGACACTTAGACCCCTGAACTGTCTCCCAGCTCTTGTCTTGTCTATTTTGTGTTCCTTTGCAGTGTTAGGCGTAGGACCTTAAAGCCCCTACGCTACACTGTTCGCATTTTTAAAAAAATTACAGTATTTCTAATTTTGATACCCAGGTGTAATGGTGCATGCCTGTAATCCCAGGACTTTATTCTTTTTCTTTTTTGTCTTTTTTGGAACAAGTCTTTGCTAACCTTGAGCTTTATAGCTTAGACAGGTCTTGAACTATCAACAATTCTCCCGCGTCAGCCACCCAACTGCTGGGATTACAGGTATACACCACCACACCTAGCTCCAAGACTTTATTCTTTTGAATATTTCTATCGGTGCGCTATTAACTTTATTTATTTATTTTTTATTTCTTTTATGTACTTGGTACAGGGTCTATAGGGTCTCGTTACACAGATCAGACTCTGTGATCCATAGTGATCCTCCTGTTTTCAGCCTCCCAAGCACTGGGATTACAGGCCTGTGCCACCATGCCAAGTCTCATACATGGTCTCAGCTTGCCCCAGGGACAGGGCCAGCATGGGCCGGCTCGGCAGGCCAGGGATCAAATATTAACTTTAATTTTATGAGTTTTATTATAAATAGTACTTAGTTAGAAAAAATATTACAAAAATAAACTATGAAGTCATTCATTCATATTTATTTATTTATTTATTTATTGCAGGACTGGGCATTGAGCTCAGGACTCTGCGCTTGCTAGGCAGGTGCTTATTCTACTGAGCTACCTCCCTGGCCCTAAGTCTTTAATATTTAATATTTATAAAAAGGCATTACAATTTTCAGTATCTTGTGTAGTAATTCTTAAAAAAGAACAACACAAATGAATTTTTTTTTTTTTTTTTTTTTTTTTTTTTTTTTTTCTTTCTTTTTCGTACCAGGGATCAAACTTGCAACCTTGCATTTGGGGCGTTTCTACTGCTGTTATATCCCCGGCCCCCATAAATATTTGTTTGTTTGTTTGTTTGTTTATTTTGCTGGACTGGGGATTGAACTCAGGCCCTTGCGCTTGCCAGGCAAGCACTTATTCTACTGAGCTATCTCCCCAGCCCAGTAAATTCTTGTGAAAATGCCAATGGCACACTGCAAAAGAAGCTGTACTTCAGTTATCAAACCTCAGGCATGGGGGGGCCGGCGAGATGGTTCAGTGGTCTAAAGTGCCTGCTTAGGAGGGCTCAGGCAACTGCGGGGACTGCAGTTCGATTCCCGGCACCACATGCTGCGCCAGCGCCACCACCAGGGCAGGCTGAGCCAGCCACAAAATGAATAAATAAAGAAACAAACAAACACAACAAGCAAACAAATAAATAAATAAATAAAATTTGGGGCTGGCGAGATGGTTCAGTGGTCTAAAGCGCCTGCTTAGAAGGGCTCAGGCGACTGCGGGAACTGCAGTTCGATCCCCGGCACCACATGCTGCGCCAGCCACAAAATGAATAAATAAAGAAACAAAAAAACACAACAAGCAAACAAATAAATAAATAAATAAAATTAAAAAAAAAAAAAAAAAAAAAACCTCAGGCACTCTGCACACTGGACAACTGCATGTTCCGACGTAAGCGCTGCTTACACACTGATAGCGCGCGTGTTTCGCTTTTTTGTGTCTTGCAGGGTACAGTTAGCATCTTTCTTGTCTCTGTCATAGGTCTTCACGATTCTGTGCCTGCCTGTGCACCTGTCAGTGCACCAGTGTGCTGCACAATTTTTTTTGCATAGTTCTCTATGCAAAAACAAAAACATTGCGTTTTCTGCTATAAATGATCTCTTATAAGCTCTGGTTCCCAGTCCTCTGAAAAGATTTCTCTGTGGTATTTTGCACGTGTTAGTTTCTTTGTAAATTACCAAACTGTTTATGCTCAGGATAGTTGGGCTCAAGTAAAGCAACCATTGGCCGGTGCCTGGTGTTTCTGTGACATCATAAGTATCTTGTGGCCAACATCTATGCCTTTAGTTTTGTTGGAGAAAGTGTTAATCTCAGGTTACTGTTTTGTTTTTTTCTGTTCAGTTTCTTTTTCTTTTTTTTTTTTTTTTCTTCAGGTTACCGTTTTGTTGAAGTTTTCCTATCAATATTCCCATCAATATTCCCAGCAGGAATAGTTTGCTTTTCTTTGCCATATATGAGGCCATTGTTATCTTGAAACTCAAAAATTGTACTACACAATTCTCTGCTTGGAATGCAACATTGCATTTGGAATTTCTCCTTTGTTCCTGTGTAGTTCCTACGCTGGTCAGCTCGTGCTCTGTTAAGCAGTTGTAGTATCAGTTGGAAACTGATAGCTGACCATCGAGCGTCCCATGTTGCTTGGTCGGAGGTGGGGGCAGCAAGTCTGCCGCAGTGTCATTTGGCTTGTTACCACTGAGCTCAGGACGAGGGTCTAAACGGAAAGCACAGCGAGTCTTCACATCTACAAGGTTGCACATTTTTATTTGACCGATTGCTTTTCTATACTTTTTTACATTTTACATTCTTGTGATCACTATGAGAAATCGGTGCTAAGTGTGGCGGTGTGAATGCTTTCAGTTCAGCCGATGAGGTGTCATGGTAAACACACTTTTATATATGACTGTTGGTGCGTACAGAACGTTTTACTTGCCTTGTGGCCTTTGTATGTTTCTCAGCGTCTTGTAGTATTTTGTTACTGTTTCCAGTATTGAGGAGCAGTGCTGGCATTCTGTCCAGTATGTTTCACCCCTGCCAAGACCTTTATATGTTTTCCTGCTTAGTACTAGATCAGTACATTTAGTCGAATGGCCATTTCCTAATATTTTGACTAGTTGAAGCATTCCTTGTGTCTGTATCAGCTGATTTTTTTTTTTTTTTTTTGAGACAGGGACTCACTATGCAGTTCAGGCTGGCCTTGAGCTCATTTTGTGGCCCAGACTGGCCTTGAACTCAGATCCTCCTGCCTTAGCCCCCTGCTGCTGAAATGACAGCACCCCACACCTGGCACGGTCACAGCATCGTCATCTGTTGGCTCATGTGCCCAGCATGAGAGTCCTGACCACCATTACCATCTCTGTCCTCTACCCACACTGCTATTCTGTTATGAAAACATGTGTCTTACCATGATGGATCACCATCATGCATGCATGAGTAATGTGGTGACTCACTTTTTTTTTTTATTTTTTAATGTACTTGGTTGTTGCAGGGTCTCACTCCTATGCAGCTAGGACTTACAGTGATCCTCCTGCTTTCAGCCTACCCAGTGTTGGGGTTACAGGTGTGTGCTACTACGCCCAGACTCTGGCTGGCTCAGCCCGCCCTGGGGTTGGAGCTGGCTCGGCGTGTGGTGCTGGAGATCAAACTGCGGTCCCTGTGCTTGGCTAAGCAGGTGATTCGGTCTGCTGAGCTATCTCGTCAGCCCCTGATTTACTTTTTGACTTTCTCCAAAACTTGAAAATCTGGTTTTTCATGTGCCATTGTACTGAACTGGGCTACTTCTACCAGAACAATCAAAAGAAAAACATTTTTAACAAGTCCTGCAGTGGTGTGGGTCTGTTGAAGCCTGTGTGATGCTTAGTTAAATATACACAAAACTAATTGGCAAGCACATAAAGGCAAGTCCAAAACCTGCTTTGCCACACATACAACACTGCTTGCCGTTTGTCAACAGAGATTGTTTCCTGTATCCTGGTACTGAGATGTACAGCCAGCTACTATTATGTCAAAAGTACAAATCTACAGTAGAGAATGAAGGGATGGGTCTGCTGGATCTAGTCTTATGACCCTGTTGGCTACTTTAGTTACTTTTCTCATTGTTGCAACAAAATACCTGACACCTGCTAGCCATGGTGGTGGTGCACACTGTGATCCAACCCTCGGGAGGCTGAGATGGCCTGGGCTACATAGTAAATTCAGGTCCGGCCTGTACTGTGTAGTGACACCATGTCTCAAAACAAAACGAGAACCTGACACTCAAAGGAGGGAAGGTTTATTTAGCTCACAGTTCATAGTTGGCTCCAAGGCAGGATAGCTTGGCAGAGGGCATCACAGAGGAGAAGAGAGTGTGTCAGCGGGCAGGCCGAAGGCAGCAGAGTGCTGATGAAGTAGCAAAGCAGCATGCTACAGGCAGCAGCAGAGCCCTTTTGCTGTCCCTTATATTCTATCCAGGCTACTGCCCTTAGGGGTGGCACTCACTGAGGGGGGCAGCCTTAATCCCAGCATGGAATCCTTAGTTCCAGGGTCACAGACCTGTGATCCAGCCACCTCAGAAAAGCCCCACCTGTGACATGAGGGTTTTGAGGGGAGAACCAGACACAAGCAATGAAGTGGCCAGTTGTGGTGGTGTGAGTGTGCAGTCATGGCACATGGGAAGCTGAAGCTGGAGGACCGCTGAGTACGAGGCCAGTCTAGGCGGCATAGTGAGACCCTATCTCAGTAAAACAAAACTGAAAAGACAGGGTTACGTATGTGAGACTTGGCGGAGCCACGAGTGCTCGGTGTGCGCATGCTGAGTGCCCGCCTTGTGAGTCATTTTCTCTTGACTTAGTTCCCAGCACAGCTGCTCCCAGGCGTGAGTGGTCTGGCTCTCGGCTTTTCACCCCTGAGACTGGGTTCCTCCAAGGTGGACGTCGGGTGGTATTGTAGCCTCCCGCTTGCTGTAGGTCTGCCCAGACTGACCATATCCTCCTGGTACTTCTATTTTCATTAGTACCTGTTTGCAGCCTCCTGATGTTCATTCCTTGTGCGTGCTGCGAGAAGTCATACTTCTGATGCCATGGCATTCTGGTGCTTTCTGCAGTTTTTGGCCTAGCTGTTTTAATCACCTTTTCCTTTCTGTAGCGGAGGAGGATGAGGACAAAGAAGATGACTTCCGAGCACCCCTGTACAAAACAGTGGAGATCAAGGGCATTCAGGTGCGCATGAAGTGGTGTGCCACTTGCCGCTTCTACCGGCCACCGCGCTGCTCGCATTGCAGTGTCTGTGACAACTGCGTGGAGGTGAGCACGGATGCCGAAGCCCGGCTCTGGGGCGGGCATCAGCCTGGAAGTGCCCAGCGGGGTGGCAGGAGGGGCTTTGTCCTGGGCTTGAAGTTGCTCTCGTGCTTCCACAGCATCATGTTGTGGTGTCCAAATGCAGTCCGTTTCTCTGCTGAGATACTCTTCTACAGCCTCTTTTATTTTTAATCGTAGTTTTACCTAGCTGTGAGCAGTTGTCTGCCAGATTTCCCTTCCAAAGCCTCCCCCGTCCCCCGTCCCCCATCCCCTTGTCCCCTCCCCAGATTGGGGCAGCTCTCAGCCTGTGTCTCTCTGCCTAGGAATTCGACCACCACTGTCCCTGGGTGAACAACTGCATTGGCCGCCGGAACTACCGCTACTTCTTCCTCTTCCTCCTCTCCCTGACAGCCCACATCATGGGTGTGTTTGGTTTTGGCCTCCTTTATGTGCTCTATCACTTAGAGGAGCTCTCGGGCGTCCGCACGGCTGTCACGTATCCTTTTATCCTTCAGGCCCATGGTACAGGGGTTGGGTGGAGAGAGCCAGGGAAGTGGGCTCTCAGGAAAACGGTTCCACAGGGTCAGGCTGTTCTCCTTGACTGTTTGGCATCAGCATGGCAGTGATGTGTGTGGCAGGCTTGTTCTTCATCCCCGTCGCAGGCCTCACTGGATTTCATGTGGTGCTGGTGGCCAGGGGACGCACAACCAATGAGCAGGTATAAGTTGCAACAGGGCAACTGCCTCTCCTGTGTGGGTGCTGTGCTAGCTGGGATGCTGCTGACCCAGGGATGAGGGTGATTTCCTGGCGAGGCGGAGGAGCAGGGTGGTGGGCCTGAGGCTTGGGGGTGAGGTCCTTTCTTCGTACCTGTGGGTTGCAGGAGCTAGGCTTTGAGGGTGCCCTTGGGCTTGGGGAGTGCCGCCTGGACAGGTGCCTTTGTGCACACAGTGTGGCTAACCTTCGTGGCTTGCCTGGTGTCGCATGCTTAGAAAACAGTTGTACGAGACATGCAGCTTTCCTTGTCTTCCCGCATTCACATGGTGCTAGTGGAGGAGTTAAGGACCGTTAGGAACCCAGAGACCGTCAGGATAGCTGGGACGTGTAGCTGCTATACCCTGTGATGTAAGGGACCTGAACAGCTGCGGATGATCTTACCGTTCCACATTTGGATAAGGATCCCACCTGACCTCTAGAACCTGAAGTTTGGGCTCAGACACTGCCCCTCACGTGGCTGGGATTCAAACTGAGGACCCTGACTCTCTAGTCCCTGTTCATAGCCCTCCTGGGTGGAAGCTTTTGGGCGGTTGCTGTGTTTTGCTTACATCTGTATCCCCCAGTGGTTGTTACAGAATAACCTACTGCTTAAGTGCTTTGGCCTTAGAGCCTGCCTGACTTATCTTCTTGTCCTCTCCAGGTTACAGGTAAATTCCGGGGAGGTGTGAATCCCTTCACCAATGGCTGCTGTAACAACGTTAGCCGTGTGCTCTGCAGCTCCCCAGCGCCGAGGTATGCTGCTGCCCCTGGGCCCCTGGGCTGTGTTCTGGTGCAGGGTCTTGGCCTGAGAACATCCAGAGCCCCCAGTGGGAAAGGTGCCCACCCTTCCCAAGTCTGCAGCTCCAGCTGGCTGAGGTTGTAGTAGACTGCAGATGGGGCCTCCGAGGCCTGGGTCCAGGAGCCTGTGCCCAGGCCTCCTGCTGCGGTTCATAATGGAACCAAGAAAGGTCTGTGGCTACCTTCCCCATGGCAGCCTCTGTGGGACTGGGGTGCCCTTTGCTTTGTCACTGGACTGCTCCTGGCCAGGACTAGGTCTGATACTTGGCAACAAGTAGGGTCTTTTGTTTTGGTCATTGCTATATTTTGTTTTTTTATATTATGGCTGGCTTAGCCTGTGGTGCCAGGGATCAAACTGCAGTCCCTGTGGTTGCCTAAGCTTGCCTAAGCAGGCACTTTAGACTCCTGAGCCATCTTGTGGGGCAATTGTTACATTTTAGTATACAAATAATACTCATTAAAAATATTTACATACCTGCTTTTAGTCCGTAGGTTAATACTCTTACTTGTATGGCTTTAAACATTCTAGTATAAGATCTTTGTGTGTTGGGCCGGTGAGGTGGTTCAGCAGTCTAAAGCACCTGCTTAGGAAAACTTAGGCAACTGGTAGGACCATGGTTTGATCCCCAGCACCACATGCTGTGCCAGCCCCACCTCCCCCAGGGCAGGCTGAGCCAGCCATAATACTAAATAAATAAATAAAATTTTTTTTTTTTTTTTTTTTTTGGAGATCAAATCACTTTATTGGGGGCTAGGGAGTAGGGAGAAGCCGTCGAAAAGACGCTTCACACGAGATCTGACGTTCCCAGCATGGCTGAATCGGGTCCGCCGGGTCCAAGAGCAAAAATTTTAAAATCTTTGTGTGAAGGTCTGATACATGCATGTTTTTAGCAGTGCTTCATTTTATTTTTTTTAATTTTTATTTATTTATTTTTTGGCGGGACTGGGGTTCAAACTCGTGACCTTGCACTTGCCAGACAGGCACCTGTGCCACGGAGCTATCTCCCCAGCCCCTTTATCTATCTATCTATCTGTCTGTCTGTCTGTCTGTCTGTCTGTCTGTCTGTCTGTCTGTCTGTCTGTCTATCTATCTATCTATCTATCTATCTATTTTTGGCTGGCTCAGCCTGCCCTAGGGGTGGGGTTTGCACAGCATGTGGTGCCGGGGATTGAACTGCAGTCCCTGCGGTTGCCTAAGCTTGCCTAAGCAGGTGCTTTAGACTACTGAAGCATCTCACCAACGCTGTGCTTCATTTTAAATACTTTTTTTTTTTCTTTCTTTCTTTATTTTTTTTTTTTTTTGAGATAAGGTCTCTTTGTGTAGCCCAGGCTAACCTCAAACTCCTGGCGATCCTCCTATCTGAGCCTCCTAAGTGCTGGGATTACAGCTGTGATTGTCACCATGTCCAGCTCTAAATACATTAATTTTTAAATGATTTTTTTCAATCTGGTAATAACATACTGTAATAGTGCAACTTTTCATTAGAAGGTGACCACAGATGTAGATGAATTTTCTATTTAGAAATGGCCCTCCATGTGCGATTAAATGGAAGTCCCCAACCTAACTTAAATGGGAGAGAAGCGGCAGCAAGCTTGGCAGAAAGACAGCGGCCTATCTCTGCATCCCTTGCACTAGCAGGTGGCAGGCAGGGGGCTCTCAGGGGGCTTCTCAGAGGATGGCCAGGATGCGTGGAGGTTGCCTAGAGGAAAGCCTGCGTGCTCTCCACACTCAGGTATCTGGGGAGACCAAAGAGAGAGAAGACGATTGTCATCAGGCCTCCTTTCCTTCGGCCGGAAGTGTCAGATGGGCAGATCACCGTGAAGATCATGGATAACGGCATCCAGGGGGAGCTGAGGAGGACGAAGGTGAGGGTGCCAACGTGAGGCGGTGCCGGGGTCTCTGGGCAGAGGAGCTCGCCTGTTCGTGTTTCTTACTGTTGGGTTGCTGGCTGGGTCCTGAGCTGGTGTGCATGCTAGCATGTGCTCGCCTTAAGGGCACAGGAGAGGGCCTTGGGCCTGCAGCTTCCTCAGGGCTCATGTGTGCTAGAAGTCACTAAAGCCCCAGTCTTCCTCATTAGAGTTTCAGTACAGGCAGTAGGACCATGTTCGTTTTTTGTGAGCTTGTAGCTGACAGGAACGGCTGCCATATCGTTGGTTGACATGAACTAACAGGTGCCCGGAGTAGAGCCCTGCCGGAAGTGTCCTTTGTCTCCCACTACCCCTGAGCCAGACCATGAGCTCTGTCTTGTCCCAGGTTAGAAATGCTGAGGACACATGCAGGTCTAATACCACCTTGTCTTTGTGGGGAGAAGCTGCAAGCGTAAAGAAGGACCAAAAAGGGGCTGGGGAGATAGCTCCGTGGCACAAGTGCCTGCCTGGCAAATGTAAGGTCATGAGTTCAAACCCAGGTCCTGCAAAAAAAAAAAAAAAGGACCAAAAAG
>PVKN010008385.1:0-17919 GCA_004027915.1 Capromys pilorides
TATAACTACTATGAGGACAACAATATTCAATGTATCAATTATTATGAATGCACTACTAACGTGCTTTGAAACTATCGTATTGTTATTTCTTATTAAAATTTTTTTAAAAAATGAAAATAGCAGTCAACTTAAAAAAATTAAAATAATGTGATCATAAACTGAGAAACTGAAAATAAAATTCTCAGCATTATAAAATTCATTTTAAAAAATTCCTTTTTTAATGAATTAGCTTAAAATGACCACAGTAACACACATCTGTAATCCAAGCACTCATGAGGTGGAGGCAGAAGGATTGAAGTCAGCCTGGGCTATACAGTGAGAACTTGTCTCAAAAAATGGAAAGAGGAGAGGAAAAGGAAGATGAGGAGAGGGGACAGAATAGAGGAATTAGCTCAAACAGGATATGATAACTGATAAAGTGGAGAATGATTTCCTACCAATTCCAAGATGGTATGAAAAGTAGTTTAGGTATTGTTAAAGGCCTTATAATTTAACAATATGGATTTCTTAGTGTAGCATTTCATTTCAGAGGGGAGCTTGTGGATTAGCTCAGTTGTTTAAAGTGCCTGCTTGGGCAAACTCAGGCAGGTGAGGGGACTACAGTTCAATCCCCAGCTGCATAAGTAGAACCAGATCCACCTTTAAGGCAGCCTGATTTAGCAAAAAAAAAAATCCCTCATTTCATTTCAGAAATATTTAACTTTCTTCCGCTTCAAGTCCAGCATATTAGACAAATCACTTTGATATTTACTCTCTAAAATTAAATTCTTATTTTGTTCTTATAAAAGACAGAAAAAGATATTTGAAATAGAGGAAGAAAAAAATAAAAGGAATTTGAAAGATTTTAATATTAACCGCCATTTATTATTTTACATAGATATAAACATGATACTTAGGGTGAAATTTTCTAAGCAATCTATAACAAAAAGTACACAAAGAGCTATGAACTCATGTGTGAAGAGGAGAAAGGTGCTGAAGAGAAGAGAAGCAGCACAGGAAAGATCCTAGGTCACTCACCAGGGGGCTACAGTAATGGGAATGGTTTGGTTGTTGCACGGATCACGTCTGGTGTTAGCAGAAGGGGGTAAACTGCATGGGAACCTAAGGAGTAGCAATATGCAAAGAGTACTTGGTCTGGATAAGAAGCCAATCCTATTAAAAAAAAAAAGCCACCCTTTCTAGTTTTTATCACCTTGAAAGAAACTAAAACATTTCTCCCTAAAATATTTAGGACTGTTGAGTTAAAGACAGTGAAAACAGAATGGGTCTCTTCCTTTTCCTCTGTTTGCCAGATAGCAAGACACTGATGTATAAAGACGAAAGGTTTTTCTACCTCGCTTGGCAACCCTGCCTCAAGCTAGATATAAATTCTGCCCTTTACAGGAGAAGGCTCTGGGTCAGAGGGACGTGGGAGCAATTTTACTTCTGCCCAGTGGTGTTCTCACTTTCAAGAGCCTAAAGCTTGCTCCTTTGTCTCATCCCTCCCCTAAAACTGATGATGCTTTGTTAAAATACTATTAACAATAGGCTCGCAATCCACTGATTTGAGAGAATTACTTTAAGAAAGTGACTTTTTTCCCAGCAATGTACACTGCAAGTACAGTGAAATTGCTAGATTTTCTCTTATTAATCTGTCTTTTGCTAACAAGAATCTATCTTAGCGAAACACTTAGGAAGATTAAGAAAAAGTTATGTTTTTCTCCCTTCCAGCCCTAATAGTCCTTAGTACTCCTAAAAATAATAAAACATGTTTGGTACACCAATCCTGAAAACCTAGGGTCCTTGTCTGAGAATTCATTGTTTCATTAAAAATGTTTAATTTAAGGCACTTGGCCACCGATGTTCACCCATTGCAAGGCTGCTTACCCTGGCTGGTAACAGTGGAATGTGTCTCCTTGGAGGACCTGGAGTTGATGGGAGTATAGACTTTATAAGCAGAAAACATAGATTCATTGTCAAATTCACCACTTGTCATATCTTGGGACCATGCATAGCACACAGCAAGAGCCCAGTCAATACTCTTTTGAAAGACATACTAGCTGGAAGGCCTTGGGCAAGTTACTCAACTTTACAGTCTTGGTTTTCTTATACAAAAAAAGAGAACGACTACCTACACCTCAGAAAACTGTTGAGGGAAAGACAACAAAAAACAAATGACAACATTCTTTGCCTTTGGTAAGCTTGAGAAGGTTTTGTTTTTTGTTTTGTTTTGTTTTTTTGGCTGGCTCAGGCTACCTTTTGGGCAGGTCTGGTGCGGCATGTGTAGGTGGGAATTGAACTGTGATCCCCCGCACCTGACTGAGTTTGCCCAAGCATGCACTTTTAAACAACTGAGCTAACTGGCAAGCCCTATTTTTCATAAGCTTGCCTAAGAACATTATTACATTACAAGGCTATTGTCAAAATTGGAAAAACACACAGACACATTTAATTAGAGAAGTGGCAGTATGAGGTCTCTAGAAATAAACACCATTCTCCTCCCTGCTTTTTCTAAACAAACCTGTCACATTCCTGAAGTTTGGCTTGGGGTTTGTCAGGAGTTGGTAGTAAGATCTACAGAGGAAGAATCACCAAATGGAAGGAAGCCACTGGCTGTGTGGGTAACTTCAGTCAGGAAAGTGAGCCTACAGGGGACAAAGGCTCCCAGGGGCCCCTCTGATTTCAACAGCAGAACACATGAGGATGTGGAACAGAAAAAACTGTCTCGGCCAGCTCTCATGAGAGACTAGTCGCATCCCCAACAGTGAGGGGCTGCCATTCCTCCTTCAACTGCACACCAGGCCCCACACTACCAGCAACAGAGAACAACCACTTCAGTCCCATCTTTCCCCTATCCAAGTCAAAGAGAATACCCAAGACAGAAGGCCTTGAAAATTAAGGACAGAAATATAGCTCACACGGAAGGATTAAAAGGTAAGCAAAAACATGAAGAAAAGCTACTGCCCAAGACAATGCACAGCCCTCCAATTGCAAAAAATGATTTTTGCCAGTTCTTAGAGTAGCAAAAATGCATCAAAACATTAGCAGTTAATGGTGGCAAAGTATCAGGAAACTGGCAGGCCTCACACTGCTGTCAACACACTAACTCAGAGTACCAAATGGCTATTGCAGCAAGCCCACAAATACCAAATAACCTTTGGCACATATATCCCACAACCAACAACTTATCCCAAAAGAACACAAACAGATTAAAAAATAGTACCACCAATAGTTTGTGTCCTAATCCACAAGCTCAGCCCTTTATATGCAGCATTCTTCATTCTTTTTTCCCTCCGATAAATAAAAGAAAAAAAAAAGAAGAAGAAGAAAAAAAAATGACCGGTGACCACTACAAATAATTCAGTAAACTGCAATTAAGAAGTGATGAAATATTATGCAGCAGTTCACAGAATGACCACAGACATAAAGAAAAGGATAATTATGATAAGATGTTTACAAACACAACACAAATAAGCATTTTAATGGTAGCTGACACTGACTTAATTCTGATGCACACACAAGCATGTCAAGGATGATATCCACAACCAGTAATCTTCCACCAATACACAGCACAAAGCACTGAGAGTTTATGACCTATGAGGTGGGGCCTGACTTGGGCAGCCTTGTTTCCAAGCATGCCCTCCATCCCTGCCTCTGACACCAACAGGAAACACTGCAATTCCTACAGGCCCCAGCTCTCTGAGCCCAGTCTGGGAACCACAAACCAACTTGCAGGAACAAAACGGCTCTGAGGTTTTGCTCAAAACTATTTTTACTACTTCCTAATAAACTTTATATTTTCTTAAGTACCAATGGGCCTTACAGAAAGGGAGAGCAATTGTACCAATAATTATTAGAAAAATTATCATGTCTACACCCTGTGCTCTGTTTAACTACTAGGAGGACAACAATATGTATTGTATCAAATACTGGAAATGTACTACTAACGTGTTTTGAAACTGTCACATTGTTATTTCTTAAATGCTATTAAAAAAAAAAAAAAAAAGAAAGGAAGAGCAATAATGTAAGTCTGGGCAAACCATCTTCTCTTGGGCAATTACAAAAACGTGTTCTCGAAATGCCTCCTAACAACGCCTTGCACAACTGCAGAGACACCCAGGAGGGGACAGTTGCTAAGCAAGAACTTGTCAATTATCCTCAAGTTCCCCGATGAACTAAGCTACATGGGGGTCCCCTGCAGTGCGGTGTAAACAAAGGCAGGAACACAATTGATGGGACAGAGAAATCTTTAGGCTTTGGGGAGTCGGAGTTGATGAGTTCCCCTGCCAGGCTCACTGAGGGATTTCTAAGAACTGAGCATCTGCTCTAGAGAAATGTATGTGCCTTGTGTGCTGGAGTCTTAATCCAAGCTTCAATTGCTCTGGGACCCCTGTTCCTGAGATAACCTTGCTAGCACCTGACTTATATCACTTCCCCTCAAATTTATATGTTAATCTTGCTGTGGTTTGTCTCCACCAGAACTCAAACTGAGGCTTAGTCCCCAAAAGAACAGTATTGAGATGTGTTCCAGCCCTTAAGAGGGATTAGAGCTTTTCTTACAGAACTGAGTCAAGACTCACAGAAATGTTAAGTATCCTGGTACCTGAGTAGTTACGAAGAGAGTGAACTGTTATAAAGCCAGTCTGGTGCCTCCCCTCAGCCTTTATCTGACACATACTCCTGCTTCTCTGCCATGCTATGACACAGCATATGGCCCTCACCAGGAGTTAACAAAACACTGGTGCTATGCTCTTGGACCTGCAGAACATGAGCTAAATAAACCTCTCTTATTTATAAGTCACCCTATCTTGGCATTTAATTACAGCAACAGAAAACAGACTAAGACAAAGACCTAACCCCAATGTGGCTGCATTTGAAGATAGAATCTTTATGGAGATATATAAGATTAAATGGTCTAGTGTTCTTATAAGGAGAGACAAAGGGTCAGGCATGGTCACACATGCCTGTTATTCAAGCTACTCAGGAGGCTGAAGCAGGAGAATCACAATTTTAAGGTCAGCCTACGTAACTTAGCAATAGCCTGTCCAAAATAAAACTTTAAAGGGGACTACAAAGGGGGGAAGGGGCAGAGACTGTAACTCAGTGGTACAGTGCCTACAGTGCCTAGCATGCAAAAGGCTGTGAGTTTTATCCCGTGTGTGTGTGTGTGTGTGTGTGTGTGTAAAAAATCACAGAAAATGAGAACGAATGAATGAATCACAAGCGATACAACTGCAGATAAAAGGCCACTGTTGACATGGAAAACAACCTGACTGTAAGCCATGAAAAAAATGCGATATCAGAAACAACTCTACTAACACTTTGCTCTTAACCTTATAGCCTCCAAAGACTAAATTTCTGTTGGTGAAGCCACCTGGCCCATGGTCCTTTATTAATGGCAGTCTAAGCAGACTAACACAGCCATGATACACAGCATCCCAATCTTATAAGCTTCAGTGGCAAACAAATGAGATGCCAGCAAAGCTATCACTCACATCTTGGGGGAGGGACATTGCCTTTTTAGAAAAATACAGGTAATGCAGCAAATGGTCTCTTCAGAGTAGCTACCTTGGAGTCAGAATCAAATCTCGTCCACACATCATGGTGTTACCGTACAGTGATAGAATCAGAGATGTTAGAAAGATAAGTCATTAAACAGCAAGTCATAGATGGTTATTTTTTTATTCAGGAAAAATACTTGGGTTTAGCACTAGGATATCTTCAGCATCTTCTTACTCTCACTGACCTGTTTCCAACTGGTACAGGGTAGAAGGTATAAAGCTAGTACTATTATATTTTCACCATCAAGATTTATGATCTAGGGGCCGGCGAGATGGTTCAGTGGTCTAAAGCGCCTGCTTAGGAGGGCTCAGGCAACTGCGGGGACTGCGGTTCGATCCCCGGCACCACATGCTGCGCCAGCGCCACCACCAGGGCGGGCTGAGCCAGCCACAAAATGAATAAATAAAGAGACAAACACAACAAGCAAACAAATAAATAAATAAATAAAATTTAAAAAAAAAAAAAGATTTATGATCTAAGTCTCTCTTCCTTGAATTTGTACATGGCCAAAAAAGAGACACTGCCTACTTTGCTACTTTAAAGCACCTTCTGGGAATGTCACCAACACATGGCTTTTGCAACCAAATCTAACAACCCAAACGTCATTGTTTTCCTCAGTAAAACCATCACTGCAACACAAAGGCAGCCAATTTTCTTGACATTCTTTATCAGTAGGGACCTACACGTTTCCTGAGGGCAGAAGATTCTGCCCATTTGCCTCACCACTGATTTTTCTGGAATGATGGTCTTTGCAAGAGTTGGTGCTTTTTGGAGGCCACAGAGTTGCCTGGCAACATGAAGATAAAGACATTACCCTACCTGCAGGTGCCACAGGACTGAGTAAAACTGCAGCCAATCTCTAAACAATGGGGAGAGTCTCAGTCAGAAACTGGGAGAGCAATACTGGCCAAGTCAGTACTGGCAGTACTCCTTTCACTTTTTACAATTACCTGCTATTTTAACCAACTAATAATGGTTCTCTATTTATAGTTATGAAAATAAGGTTTCCTTTCAAATATAAACACTTAAATGTGTTTCAAGTGTATCATTAAAGATAAACAATATACAATAGGTAACAGCGAAATGGTAAATAAAAAACTGAAATTTGAAAAACAGCAACACACGTATTCACCCACTCTGTGTCCCACATGCTGGGTAACCCAGAAATATCTGCTCAGATGAACTCAGGCTGATGACACCCTCGTAAACCACTCTGCACAGTGAGATAGTCATTCTCACTCACCAGCCTCACAGGCTCCACTGATTCCCTCAGTCTCACCCTTGAATTGCAAATGCTGGTACCCCTAAACTCCAACTTCTTTCCTTAGCAATAAAGACATATACAGAGAAAGGAACGTATTTCCTCCTCTGCAGACAAGGGAGGCCTCAGGACTAATACTGGCTCCAGACATACTAATGGGATATTATGGGCACTTTCTGGGTAAGAGCCTTATAAGCTTAGGTTTTAGGTTTTGTTTAGTAAGAGCATATTCTGCAGTCAGAAGATATCCATGAGTTGCTTTTAAGGAACAAAAAAAGTTATAAAACACATGGCTGCAAAGGAACTCAATTATATTGAAATAGAGTGATCTACATGTAAGTAGCACAGTAAAGTATAGGTTTCTACATTATAACACGAAAGGAGCACCATATTTCCAAGCAGAAATGACATTTGATATGTCTTTATACCATAGTAGTTGTTTTAGGTGCCTGTGACTTTAGGTGACAAAGTCAACCATTTCATTATCACTACTGTGGTTTCTAAGGTTTACAGCTACTTTCATAAATAAAGCAAATACAGTTACAAACTGATGAAAAAGTTATCATTTTTACTGTGGTCATATTCAGACCCTTGAATCCTATATGTAAATGGAGAAAATTTCTCCTCTGTCCTTCTTCCTTCCTGCTATCTCAGATAAGAATGGAATGTCTGGAGCTAAAACAGCTATTTTCATCAATGAGGCAAGACACAAGGATACCTGGCCTCTGGTGACTATAGAGCCAGGTACCAGCCTCAACCTACCCACTTCCAGAAAAGATGAGTTTCTATACAGTTGGTACAGCCTGTGTTATTTAAAGCCATTCAAACCCCCTCTTAATTGTTACATCTCTAACATTTTTTTTCTGGGTGGTAAAGTTTAAAACCTGATTATAAGCAGCATTTCACCACCTTGAAGAAATATCTCCTTATTTACAAAAATGATTTCAACATTATAAAGAAAACCCAACCACTGTGATGTCTCTATGCCTTACTGCCTTATAGAGCAATAACTCCTGAAACCATGAGGGGCAGAAACAGCTTCTCTTCCATCTCTACCACATGCTGTCCTACAGAGGATGCACACACCCAAGAGCCAGAAATAAACTATGGTTCCAAAAACCTACATGCTCCATGCTTCCAGTCCACATCCAAGCACACACCTACTTAATCTCATGTTTCATAAAGTTCACAGGCATGGAAGAATGCACACAATGGCACTCTGTGACACACAGATCCATAGTCATGCTGCAATCTGTGGAGGTGGCTCAGAAAGTACTTACTATTTGTCATTGACTCTGACATTGAGACAGAAGGTAACAGGTTGGTCAAAGGACTTCCTTGGACTGGAGAACTGGTTTCCACACTAGGAAAAATCAGACAGGAAAAATTTACACTCAGTCACTTAAAGTATAAACATTTACTATTCAAAACACTAGCAGGAGATATGTTTATTCGGTTATTACTAGTAGGAACAGAAAATGGTTTTTTGCAATCAGTTAATCTCCAGTATATGCAGATTCTACATCTGCAAATTTGTCCACCCTCTGAAATTTATAAGGGGTAATCTAAAAATATGGTGTTGGTTTTTTGTTTGTTTGTTTGTTTGTTTTGTAGCACTGGGGATTGAACTTAGGACTCTGGCAAGCACTTATTCTACTGAGCTATCTCCCCAGCCCCTAAAAATATGGTGACTTTAAAATAAAATTTTTTTAACTTATTATAATTAAAGATACATTGCCAAGATAATGTTTGCAAAGTGAGGTGGGTATTTTGGGGAGGATTAATGACAATATATCTTTATTATTGTAATTTTAAATTAAAATATCCACCATGTTCTTCAGTCATACTTCATATTCTTAACTTCAAATCAATACTCACAGAGCACTTTCATAAATGACTTATAAGCCAAAAATTTACAGCACCAACTTTAATGTTCCTAGCTAAGGTCAAACAAGGTGACAATCTACCTTCTTGATTCTGCTCTCACAACTGTAAACAAGTTCATTGTCATGGTTCTGTTTGTGTCATATTTTTCATATTCTTGGGTTTTTTACTGGTTAATTTTTTAGTTAACATGACCTCGTGTTTCTAAAGCAAGAAGGATGTGATATATACCTCATGGAAAAATACGTGTTACGGGGGCCAGCGAGACAGTTCAGTGATCTAAAGCATCTGCTTCAGCAAGCTTAGGCAAGAACGCAGGGACCCTAGTTTGATCCCTGGCACCACATGCTGTGCCAGCTCCACTCCCAGGGTGGACTTGGCTGGCCACACACAAAAAAAGGAAAATACATGTTACATAAACTTCATTGAGGTAGGAGTTACAGCACCACTAGGTATGAATTCAATGATAATGAACCAAAAATAGATACTACTCAATGTGTTTTTGAACAGGAATATACATAAGATCAGATTATCCATTGATCAATTGGTCAAAATGATATGTCCAGAGTCTTACAGAATCTTATATTTTCCCTCCCTCTGCACAAGATTCAGGGTTCACCGCAACTTTATAGAACATAACCAATACAAATGACAATTCTATACTTATAATAAAATCATAGAGAAAGTATAATAATAACATCTTTCATGGAAATAGCAAGGCCATCATGTGGTATACACACACAGAAGGAAAAGCACCAAAGCATCTTCAGTGTCATGAAGTCATGTCAGTTATATAAAGTCAAGGTTAAGAGTAATGTTTCTCACCCATCATTACATTTAAAATTTGCTAAAATAAATAGCAGATAAGGACTCACAGTCTGGTCGCACCATCCTTTCTGACACCAGACTAAGTGGTATCATGTTCTGGGGGCAGAGGATTTGGAATCTTGTACATTCTGAGTGAGACTAGGACACTATGCATGGCTTGGGGCAGGCAGGAGCCCTAATCCAGGAGTTAAGGTTGAAAACACATATGGATTATATACCTGGGAAAGATCATCTAGGACCATTGGCAACTGGTCATTGAGATGCAAGACTACATGTGTGCATAAATGTGAAGTACGGCCTTGCCTTATAACCCTAACTTTAACAAAAGAATATAACTCAAGTTGTTAATACACATCTTAATCCCAAAGGCAATTTGGTTTATTAAATATTAACCTGTACCGAAGGCCAGGCTCTGCCAAAAGGTGGTTATTCGGTATTGTCCCATTCTCCAGGCTTCCCAGGGGCACACCTGTGCACAGACAATAATCACAGTCAAGTTACTTCAATTTCAATTTCTCCTTGTCGTTTGTTCTGCTACTGTACCAGCTAACTTAGAAATGCTTCCCACCTGTGCACTAGTTTTTAATTTACCCATTTCATTTTTGCAGATACTGAACTATCATGACTTGGTATCAGTTGCTAACAGAAAGTCCCATAGTCCCACTTTTCCAGTCCCTTTTGTGACCTTGAGGCACATGGAATTGTGCACAAAGTCCACATTCAGAGCCAACCTCAGAAATCTGGGAACAGCTGTTAAGATGAACAGCTCCTGCCTACACATGACACTAGAGGGCAGCGTAGTCTAATCACAAACCATGTCCGCAGCTGCCTACAAAAGCATTACCCTGCAAAGGTGGCATTTGGGAAGGGCATTTCCAAGAAGGAAGCTCATAAATAATCTCTACAACCAACAGGCAAATGACATTAATGATTCTCATAAACACATTAGCAGCTGCTCGAATATCCTCCTAGGAAATATTACAATCCCATGAGCCTTCTGCTGGGCAACGACATTAAGATGCATATCACACACAGGAATCCATCCTTCCTTGCTCGGAAATTTCCCAGCATTAGTGGCCACTGGAGAACTCGGCCCAGGGACAGGGCACATGGAGGAAAGGGAGCACAGTCTCCTCGGCACCACACCTCCTGGTTGTGCCTGCAGTTGTGCCAGACTCCCAGTGACAAAGAGAGTGTGCTTAAGGGAAATTTAAGAGGAAGAAAAAGACTATACACTGTTCTTCTACTTCACTAGCCCCACCAAACTTTCATTCCATCCTCTTTCAAGAAATGAAAGGGGAAATAAAGTGTCTACTTTTCAGCCTCCCCATACTTGCTAGTTTTGAGTACTCAGTACTTAGTACTTACTAGTACCGAGATTAGTTTTGGGGCACATGCTCTGCGCAACTACTGGAGCTCAAGTTCCCAATCCCCAATTTTAATTTAGCCACTTACTAGCCTCTTCATATCTCAGTTTCTTCAATTATGGAATGGACTAATAGCAGTATTCACACTTTTTAATGCCTGCCACATCACTGACTCTCACATTTTAACAAACACAGAAAACTCACTGAGGACGCTGAGTGGTAATCAACATCTGCCAGCTCCATAACGATTCTGGCTGTTTCAGGTTCTTGTCCTTTCAATCAGCCAAAATTGCTCTCAGAGGACCCAAGATCCCTTTTCTCCATTTCCGCTTCCCTAAGCTCTCCTCTCTCAGACATCATGAAACTATTCTTCAGCTCACCTCCCCCAACATCTTTTCTCAGATTCCTTAGTGAAGTATTTCTAAATCATGCCTCCATCTTCCTTCCAAAACCCAGGAAGGCCTTGGTTACAGCTCTCATCTCTACTACACATCTGTTCAAAGGTTCATACCACCTGAGGGCCTTTCTACAGCAGGTTACCTCAGTTCTGTGTCATCTAATTCAGGCACAGCTGACAGATTCCACACCCTGAAGCAGAGTCCAACAAGCACAGTGGAAATTCACGGCTGGAGTAATCATGCAGTAGGCATTTAGACCTGATGCTGACTCAGCCCAGCCGACACCCAAGCCTCAGCTGGCTAGCATCTACAGGAGGCCTAGCACACTGCGGCACACAAGGAATAGAGCATCTCACTCATTGTCAAGATGCCCTCACAGACAAGGACTACTATTAGCTTTATTTTACAGGTGAAAAAATGGATTCTAAGGATTTAAGTGACTTGAGAAGGTCACAGAGCTAAAAACTGTAAGCATCTAAACCCTGGCCTGCCCAATGGCCAAGCTGAGCCCTTCCAATTTCAGCATACAGGCTCTTGTCTGGTTGACTTGAAAGACTTGCCTGTTCCTCTTCATATTCTATACTTTGTCTCTATACCTTTGTCTGTACCCTTCCTTCCATCTGGGAAACAATTTTCTGATGCCACTCATCCACCCCTGAAAGCATATGTATCTCTCCAAATACTGCAACCATCTATTCACCCATTCAGCAAAGGTGTGCTAAGTTCCAGCTGCAAGCCCAGCCTGGTCAGTGTGATACTGAAGACAGGCACAGTTCTGCCCTCATGGACTTCACAGACTAGGAGGAAGAACAGGCATTTCAAGTAATTAGATGAATGCATCATGACAAACAGGTCACAGCAACAGACACAGCAGGTTTGTAGTAGGGTACACACATCCTGACTGCCGAAGGAGAGGTCAGGAGAGCCCTCTCCAAGATGTGACAGCTGAGACATGAAGGATGCTGCCAGGAGAGCAGAAAACACAAGTGGCAGGTGCAGAGAAAGAACGGGCTCCACTTGAGGAAGCAGGGGAAAGCTGAGATGGCTGGGGACACCAGACAAAGGAAACATGGGAGGAAACGAAGCAGCCAGCATTAGCTGGGACCTGGCCAGCCAGGGTGAAAATTCTATATTCTATCCTCCTAAGTGCACTAGAAGATTTTCGAACAGAGGAATAATGTGATATGGTTTGTGCCCTAAAAACTCACTCTGGCTCCTAAACAAAGAAGGGAGAAGGGTAGAAGCTGACAGCACTGTTAGGTTTGCTTGGTTTTTGTTTTTCATAAATCTTTATTTCCATGTATTTTCTTTATTTATCAGTATCTGCAGTACATGCATTTTATAATCGTCTCAGGGAATTGGCACACATACATGACTTCTTGTTTTTTAATCCCCTTTCCTCTTCCTTCCTCTCTCCTCTCTTAATTGCCTTTTCCCCTTTCATTCTTGTTGATATTAGTAATCTTAGTCATGTTTATGGCACACAATGTCCACATTCATCAAGGTTATTAGGATCCTGTGCCTAGCATATAGTCACTCTAACTACTCCATCCCCTCCCCTTCACCCCTCACCCTTAGTCCCCTGGACCCCTTCCCATCTGCAAGTGATCCTTTTTGTCTCTCAGTTTGTACTCTGCCTTATACAAATCAGAGATATCACATGGTATTCAAGCTTGTGCATCTGATTGACTTCACTCAACAGTATTTTTCCAGATACATGTATTTTCCTAAAAATGTCTCAAATTTGACCTTCATAGCATAGTAGTTTTCCACTACATATAAATATTATAATTTCTTTATCCAATCATCTGTTGATGAGTATATATAGACTGCTTCCAGGATTTAGCTATTATGAATTGTACTGCCATAAACACTGGAATGCATGTAGCACTGTAGTATGTTTTATGCTCTTTGGAGAAGATAACTAGCAAGTAGATAGCTAGGTTGTACAGAATTTCTAACTTTAGTACCTTTAAGAAATCTCCATAGCAATGTCCATAATAATTGTACTAGTTTGCATTCCCACCAACAATACGAGAAGGTTCTTTTTTTTATCAGAGCCATGCCAACATTTGTTGTTTTTGTTTTGTTTTATTTTGTTTTTCTTGACGATTGCCATTCCTTCTGGAGTAAGACGGAATCTTAGTGTTGTTTTAACTTGCATTTCCTCTAATGGCCAGAAATGTCGAACATTTTTTCACATATTTTTGGCCATCTGTACTTTCTCTGTGAACTGTCTGTTCATTTCACTTGCCCATTTTCTGACTGATTCTTTAATTTTAGGTGGTGAATTGCTTTGAGTTCTTAGAGCCAAGGATATAACTCAGCAGCATACCACCTGCCTGGCAAGCGGGAGCTCCTGAATTCAATTCCCAGGACCAAAAAATAATTTCAATTCTTTGATATTAGTCTTTTGTCTGAGAAGCAGCTGACAATTCTTTTCCATTCTATAGGTTGTCTCTTCACTCTACTAATGGACTCTTCTGCTATACAGAAGCCTTTTAGTTTGATATAATCCCATTTGTTGATTCCTTGTTTTTCTTTTATTGGGGCTGGGAGATAGCTCAGTAGAATAAGTGCTTGCCTGGCAAATGCAAGGATCTGAATTCAATCCCCAGTTCCAGAAAAAAAGAAAAAAAAAACCTGCCTACTTGTTTTTCTTTTATTTCTTTAAACAGTCTCACTACATAGTTCAGGCTAAGCTGGTCCCACTATATAGCCCAGGTGGCTTCAATCTCACAGCGATCTTCATGCCTCAGCCTACCAAGTGCTGCGAACCCAGGAGTTTGCCACCATTTCTGACTATTTCATTCTTGCTGACATTACTGTTTTTCAATAACCCAGGGAAGATGGGCCAGTGAGATGGCTCAGCAGTCTAAAGCACCTGCTTAGGCAAGCTTAGGCAACTGCAGGGACCACGGTTCGATCCCCTGCACCACATGGTGCACCAGCCCGACCCCCACGGCAGGCTGAGCCGGCCATAATATTAAAAAAAAAAAAAAAAAAAACCTACATGCAGAACTACAAGTGGGATGTACCTTGAACCCTGTGCCTAGCAACATATCTGACACAGAGCAAGGAAGCTGAGTGTGAAAATAACAAAATTCATGAACCCAAAGTGGCACATGTCCCCTGGAAGGAGTGTAGGAAACATACACTACAGTTCTCTGCCAGCCTTACCTTGACACTTGGAAAAGTAGAGCTAGCTCTAAAATCAATCACATCAAATCATAGTGACACCACAAAATTCCTCCTCAGCCTCAATGAGCTATTCAAAAAACCCAAAGGGGAGACAATGAGAAGCCAATAGCTTCAGACCTGATAGTATAATAAAGGGTTAGAGGACCTGAGGCTTCAAATGAATCAAAGGCAGCCCTCAGAAACTGGTTATGCATCTGCTAAAATGCAAGTAATATTTTCTTATATCTCAGATGAGTAGGAAGGAGTGTTCTGTCACCTCCATTATTATTCTCACTGGAAAGAAACACTGAGAGCTCCCCCTCCCTCACGACTAAAGAAATATTGAAAAAACTGACTTTGCCCTGTTGTAGCTCACACACGTCCAGAGCAGCTGCTCACGTGTCTAACCTGCTACCTGCCTGGTCTGGTCTCCTGGTGTGAGCCTGGTTGGTATTTCCTTGCTCTGATCCACTCTCTAACCCAGAACATACAACCCACCTAACCACGCAGCCATCTCACCCAAGACTCAGAAGGATAATCATTCTTTTCAGTATTTCCTTCACACTTGTTTCTCCCTCCCAAGATTTAGCTGCAAAAATACCCATCCTGCCCCACCCAAACCTCTCTTTCTGTCTCTTTCCTTCCCTTTTTCTCTACTCTCCAATGGCAGTGACTGTAAAAACAAAGACATTTTCAAGGTAGCTGAAAAATCTCCTAAAGTAAAGAGTTTCCTTCTCTAACAGAAGTCACATTAAAGGACAAAAATGATTCTGCAGCAAGAATTAGGAAAATGCAATTTTGTCTCTAAATTAGAGTAATGTCAATCAGAAGGGACACTAGTCAGAAACTGAGCAAAAATAAAGGAGTCTCACAAGAAAAGTTGGCAGGACCCACCAGGGAAGAGCCTCCCTGCCCCCACCCCACCCCCGGCTTACATGCTCCTATAAAAGTGGGGCCACAGGTAGGAAGGGTTTGACATGACTTGGCATCTCAGTCAATTAACTAATTCCCCTAGAACTGATTCCAGTATCTTCATGAAGCCCTCAAATATCATGCCTTCCTGTGCAATGTTCCTGTCCTCAGCAAGTTTGCTCCTGAGGCTGTCACAAGCTTATAAAAATTCTTGGCAGCTTTATGAACACAGTAAATCTAAAAGGTAGCAGATGGGCTCGTACATATCATCTCTGGTGAGCATAGTCCTAGCACACATTCCCTCCCAGACACTCAGTACACAGTGATATTGCTATGACTTGAAATGGGGAGGACTGTCTCCAACTCCTGGAATTCTGGACTATGGAGATTTGAGATGCAGGACTCCTAAGTCTAGCCTGCAAGCAGGAGCAAAGCCACCAGACTGTCCCTCTCTGGGACTTAAATGGAACCCAGAGAGATGTCCCATTGGTTTTGGTCATGTAGCTAAGTCCAGAATGTTAACCTCTCATCTAAGTACAGATAAAAAGGGGGCTATGGCAGAGTAGAGGCAACGGCACAGTCCCTTGACAGTGTGGGGAGTCAGGAATGAAGGACAGCCGTACATCTCCTCATCTAGAGTCCTCGCCGTGCCACTGCCCACCCCTGCGCCATGGACTCACACACACACATTGATTATAGCGCTGCTGCCTGAGCACAGTCTTACCCATACCTGCCACTCTGACAGTGCAACTCACTGCAAATCAGAAAGGAGGCCATGAGCAGTAACACCCTCTCCTCAGGGCTGTGGCAAGATTGGCAAGCTACCTGGAGTCAGTCACTTCACAGCATTAGACAGACAGCAGGCCTGGTGGGCACTGTGTCACTCTCATCATCGTCACCTGCTTTCCACACAGATGGACATGGAGACTCAGCCACATGCTCACCTCAGCCTTGTTTTATACCCACAACTACAAACACTCACTCAGCTTCCCAGAGCTGGGACTGTATCTGACGCAGTGACAGTCCATCCCATCTATCCAGTGTGAAAGGGTTTCTCCTCTTCACTAGATAACAAAGGATTCCTGTCCAATACAAAGTTCCAAAGCTTCTCAAGGCTCTGGGCTCAGGTACAACTTCCTAAATGAGGCTCAGAGAAGAGGCAGTTGTCTCCAGTAAAATGAGAAGGCATCTGAGTCAGGTAGGCCAAGACCTCTCCAAACTAATGGTACTGAAAAGATGGAGACAGTAACCAAATCTTTCTGTGTCAAGTACTGTGCCAGCTGCGTGGCACACCCACACCTCCCCAAGACATTTTCTAGCTAAAGAAAATAAGAAGGAACCACACACACGTGTGTCCAACCATGTAGAATGATGTGGAAACACTGACCCATAAGCAAAGGCAGACGCCTGAGCCCTATGATACTTCCTAGGCCCTGAGCACTTTTCTGTCCAAGGTAGCAGGGCCTTTATAGACAGAACTTCAGTTACCTTCTCCCATTTCAAAGGAGCAAATAATATGTTATTTGTAGTCAACTGCGATAAGACCTAGCTCAATAAGCCACTGGTAAGGGAGAAAATCCTGGGCTGAGGGCTCCCTGGAGATTGCCAGCTAGCACAGCCCAACTCACTCAGCTGAGAGAACCCCCAAATACTCCAGTTCAGTCGGAGATAAATGATCCCTCTCACTTCCGGGTCACCACAAGCACCTCTTTGCCTGTGCTCCAGGTCTCCTGGCTCCCATTCCTACCTGTCAAAGTAACTCAGATACTCTTCCTGCTGGTACCTAGAACCAGAATTTCTGATGGGAGGAAAAATAAAATCAAGAAACACTCACCTGTGGAACCACAGGAGCCCACTCCACTAACAGGAAAGAGGACATCGTTGTCACCATGTAGCACCTGCAACGGAGCCCAGCTGTGCACTTGGGAGAGGCAGGCATCCCCGTCCAGTGGCCTAAGGTAAAAGAATACAGCTGCATGATCACATACAGACAGAGGGCTCATGACTCACTACAGCCATCTGCTGCACCTCCACAATGCATCCCAGGTCATAATGGCATAAAGACAGAAGAGGCAGGCACTAAGAGTCAGGATAAGAGTTCAGTCAGACCTCTGACACTAATTCCTCCATCAGTGCTTACTGAGCACCTACTGAATTCAGGTAATACATTCACCACAGGGCAAAGTGCTCATTCTGCCCTCATGGAGCTAAGTTGGGTGGGGAGCTCAAATATCAACCAAATCACCCTGAAAGAAAAGGCAATGCAGCAGCTTGTAGTCACAGCGCCAGTCAGGAAGGTCATGGAAAGCTGCCATAAGAAGGGAGGTGGGAGATGACAGAAAGACAAGGACCTAAGTGAAGAAGAGGAAAGGAAGGATCACAATAGAGGTCATAGCATGTCTAAAGTGCTGAAGCAGGCGAAAGCCTAGGTGTTCCTGGTCCTGAAATGTTAGAGTCAAACACTGCTTTGCCTTGCTCAATCTCAGGCTCTCTTTGGTAAAAGGAAAGCAGCAGATCAAGTGGCATCTGGGTCTCCTCCAAGGAAGGT
>PVKN010008386.1:0-25223 GCA_004027915.1 Capromys pilorides
TTGTCCTTTGAAGAAAGGTTCTCACTATAATAAGCACACAAAAGTAATAATGCAAGCATGAAAATATGTTACTCTGCTTTCATCAGCACACATTGTATACCAAGCTTTATTATGTGCTAATTCAAAATTTAACAAAATGACAAAGGAGCTGGACATGCTAATTACTCTGATTTCATAATACATTATACGTATGTATCAAGTTATCATACTGTAGCCCATAAGTATATGCAGTTAAAATAATAATAATAATAATAATAATAATAATAAGGAATGATAAAATAAATCATTTTTTTAAAAAAAGCTAACTATTGAAAGGAAAATAGAGACTAATAGGTCATAGCAGTAAATTTGATTTATCTCTAATAATGTAATATAAAGGTTAACTATCATCTTTAAAATGTGGGTAAATTCTCACGCAGTGGTTCCTGTTTCTTCATTGTGCCGCACTGTCTGCTTTCAGACTTCCCAGCAGATAAGATGATGGTGCTGGTCCTGTGCTCCATCCTGAAAGGTGAGTAGAGGGAGCCGGCCTTAGAGGAGCTCCTGTTTAGACTGGGGCCTAGGAGAGAGAGCAGACGCATTCGGTATTCAGTCTTAGCAAAGGCAAGGCAGCTTCCCAGTGGGTCCAAGGCAGAGTTCCTGGTACACAAGTGGCAATAAGAGATGGCAGTTGCCAAGTTTCCTTTCATACTCATTGGGAAAGCAGTATAAATGCCAGATTTTTTTTTTTTTTTTTTTTTTTTTTTTTTTTTTTTTTTTTTTTTTTTTTTTTTTTTTTTTTTTTTTTTTTTTTTTTTTTTTTTTTTTTTTTTTTTTTTTAATGGGGCCAAGTCTGTTGAGAGGTTTTGGCCTTTATTTCTGAAAACTTAGCCTGAAGTCTGATTTTCTAGTCTGCCCGCAATTTTGAGATTTCTGCATATTCTTTGCAAGAACTCTTGCTTCGTTCTATCAGTCAGGGTTTTCATTTCATCATCTGATTTTTGTAGAAGAGAGCCCCGAGATTTATTTCATATAAAGGTGGGGATTTCAGGACGATTTCTAAATGGCATTTCTTAGCAGTTGCTATCCTCTAGGCGCTGTTTTAGTGTTTGTTTGTCATTGGATTGTGAGGAAAGATAGCATTATATTTAAAAAACTTAGGATGGGGACAATAATTCTCTTAATTTAGACCACCACAATGGAAAGATCATGTAGTTACTAAGTAAAGCTTGTTGGAAGACCATATTAGTTGACTATGGCTGCCGTAACAAAATACCACAGGCTGGGTGGTTAAATTATAAAAATTTATTTTTTCAGTTCTGGAGCTAGAGCTGCAAGCCACCCCTACCCCCCACCTCCCACTCCCCACCCCCTGGTCCCCACCCCTACCCCCACACTGGGGATTGAATTCTGGAGTTTGTGCTTGCCAGGCAGGTGCTTATGCCACTAAGCCATCTCCTCAGCCTTAGAATTTCAAGGTTAAGATGTCAACAGGTTCAGTTTCTTTTAAAGTTTCTCATTGTGACTTTCGAATGGTTCTCTGTTCTCTACGCGGGCAGATCCTGGTGTTTCTCTGAGTGTTCAAAATTTTATTTTCTTATAAAAACATCATGCAGGTTGGATTAGGACCTATTTCAAGAGTCTTATTTTATCTTGTAACCTCTACAGAGGGCATTTATCCAAGTAGAGCCATGTTCTGATGTAGGAGGAAGAATTAGAACTTCAATATATGAATGTTGTAGGGAAATAATTCAGTGCATAACAAAGACTACGGCACTTTCCTTGGCTAACAAGAAAACCACTACTTAGAAGTAACAAAGTAAGAGGGTTCATCAACCTTGTGCCACTTTTAATCCTCCATTGCTCTTCCACTTCTACTGTAAACTTAAGTCATAAGAAAATCTGCATAAATATTCTTCTGGTAGTTTTATTAATAATGCCCAAACCTGAAAGTACCTAGATATCCTTTTATTGGTAAATTAGTTATATATATATACATCAAAATATTACTCAATTATCCAAGAACTATATATAAATGTTATATAAAGTTGAATCTATTTTTGCTGTAAGAAAAAAGCTAAATTTGGGGACTACATGCTATAGGATGCCATCTAAAATATGACACTCTCAAAAAGGCAAAATTTTAGGAATATAAAATAGATCTGTCTTTCCAGGGGTGAGGAATATATTAATTATAACGAGAAACATGGAGACTCTGGGAGTGTTAAAATTATTTTGCATCTTAACTTTGGTGGTGTTACACAGTTATATGCATGAGTGTAATTTATATGCTTATATATTAACATAAAAGCTTTTGTTTTATGCAGAGTTTAAGTAAATAAATGATATAAAAATAATACAATTGGGCAAGTTTAAAAACAATTCTCTTTTCTCTACTTCATGGATTTATGAATTTATATTCTAGTTCATATGTATAATGTAAGTCTCACTATGTGACTTAGGCTGGCCTGGAACTTGTGATCCATTTACCTTAGTCTTCAGAGCTCTGGATGCTAGGTATATACTATTGCATGGTTCCAGAGATCCTTTATCTTTAATATGTCATTATCCATTTATACCTTTTTAATTTAACTTTCAGTACTGGTGGCTGAATCCAGGGCCTTCACATTGAGCTATCTCCCCATCTCTTTTTATATTTTATTTTGAGATAGTTCTCATGCTCACTAAATTACCAGATTGGGCTCAAACTTTTAATCTACTTGCATCAGTCTCTCAGAGACCTGGGATTACAAGTATGCATGATCCTTTTTGGCTCCTTCATACTCTCTGAAATTTAGAATAATGTGTAAATTATTATAACTTCATATGAAGTTGGAAATGTAATGTACTTCAAATATAATGTTGGTGTTTCCACTAGTTTTCTCAGGTTGTTGTTTTTTTTTGGCAGGACCAGGGATTGAACTCAGGCCCTTATGCTTGCCAGGCAAGTGCTTATTCTTGGGTTATTGTAATTAAACAATAAAAACAGGGTACTGATGCTGGTCAAGTCTACAGGCATGCTCCTAGGCCCCTTTATCATGTGTATATGTTCATGTAAACACAATTATTCTCATGATGCAGAACTATTTGATTACCACAAAGATTCTCATCACATCGCCCTTTGAAGTCATACACACTTGATTTATGCTTTCATTTTCTGACAGTTGCCAACCATTGCCCTGTGATCTAACACTATCATATTGTTACTCTGAGATTGCTGTGCTAATATAATCAGATCACGTGACCTTCTGTGGCAGTGTTCCCATTCCTTTAGCTCCATCTCACTACCACAGCAGGGGTTCACTCTTGCCTACTGCTGAGTAGCCTTTTCCAGTGCACGTGGACTGCTGCTTCCTGAATCCTTTACTATGGAGGGCATTCTGGTTGTTTCGAGTTTTGCGCCATTGTAAACAAACTCATTTTAAATAGTTTCTTTCAATTTTTTTTTTTTTTTGGTCACTCTTTCTAATATTAGACATTACTTCAAGACTGGCCAGTAAGAGCCCCATCATAGTTTCCTTATCCTATTTTAAAATCGTGATCTGACTTAACTACAGTAACATTTAAGGTATATTTCTATGAGTCTTGGTTAATACGTATAACTGTGTAACAACCACAAAAAATAATAGAATGTGTCCAATACAATAAAAAACGTACTTCTAGCATTTTATCTTAAACTGCTCTCTCCACTCCAAGCAGTCACTAGTACACTTTCTCTCTCTAGTTTTGGCTTTAATATCTTTTTTTATTTATCCTATTAGTCTTTAGGCAAATTCTTGCATTTGGCAAAATAAGGCGTCCTAAGCTCTTCCTTTTCTGCCACAAATCTGATGTGGATTTGTTTCAAATACTTGTGCACTTTAAGAAGAGGGTGGGGTGGCTGAAGAATGTTGTGGCAGTTTTACTAAATAGGATTTCATTTGCCCAGTTTATTGCCAAAAACAACTCAGTGACTTACTTTGGTATTTCAGTGGAAAATCTGAGAAATATGTTTTGAAGTTAGTATAAGAAAAATTATATCCACCCTAAGAGCTCTAACTTTTTTTTAAAACTATTTTGTTTCATGAGCATAGTTAGCAGTAACATATTGATGCTGACATTCTGTGTATAAACGTTGGTAAATGGCAAAAACCTTTTATAACTATACTTCATTTCTGATAACTTACGGATGAGATCATAAGTATAGCTCTATCTACCTAAAATATATTCTTTTATTTACATTAATGGTCTAAAAACTGACTTTTTCTTTCACATTTTTTTTTTTGTTTTTAATTTTTGTGGGGTCTGGGATTGAACTCAGGATCCTGCACTTGCCAGGTAAGTGCTTATTCTACTGAGCTATCTCCCTGTCCCCTGCTTTCACACTTTTTAGAAAGAGTTCAGTTTAATTGCAAAGATCCAAAGATGCCACTTTATTTCCAAGGTTATCAGGAAATGTAAACACCATTATGTCAGCCAAAACTTAGAGTAGATTGATTTAGAAATTTGAATTGAAAGTTGTTTACTAAAGAGCACATTTATTCAACATACTGACTACTGAAGGGTTACTATGTGCCAGACCCTTGCTGTACTCTGTGAATAAAGGTAGAGGGAAATAAATACTCATGTAGATAAGCCAAAGTGTAACACAGTGGATGCTATTAAGGCCATTTGAATAAAGCACTATGTGAAGGTGCATCTGAAAAAAATTAAGTGGGCCATATTAAAAATGTGTTTTATGAAATACAGCGTAAGGAAAACTCACTATACCTGATTTCTCCAGAAACTTTAAGGTTAGAAGATGATTTCAAAAATTCAATTCTAATTTCAATTCAGTGACTGATAAAGGAGTTAATAACAAACAGTGGAAAAAGGACAAAATAGTGAGCAGGAAAGTACAGAGGAGGGGCGCAGCAAGGCTCCGCTGGGGCAACTCAGGGACAGACCTAGCTGTGGCAGGGTGGTGACGGGACTGAAGGTGGAACAAGGAGGTAGTATTACTTAAGATGACAAAACATTAAACGATTTTTGCTCAAGGTTAAGATAGGAGGATTCATTTTCGGTGTAAGAAGAAGCACTTCTATCTTTTGAGGATGCAGCTGTCTTAATTTAAGAGGCAAATTTGATTACAGTCAACTGCAGGGAAGAGGTAAGGACCAAATGAAGAGAAAGGAATTCGGATCTTAGAAAACTCAAGATTCAAAACACAGGTGGCAAGCAGGTTATTAAAGGTGTTTTTCAGTGTATTTTATGATACTGACTGAACTTACCAGTAAAAAAAAAAAAAAATGAAATTTGAAAGTCCAGCCATGATTTTTGTGGCTTAAAGAAACTGCTTTATAGCTACAAGATTGTATTAGTGGCAAAAATCCCCATGAATTAAATAATACCAGATATAATCATAAGAATACAGTATTGCTTGAAGTTGTCTCATTTATATCCAATAAATATTTTATAAAATGAGTCACAAACTTTAAAATATCACAAAAACATTAAATGCATGTGACTATATTTAGCAAGATGTTTTAAAGTTGAGAAAACTATGCTCTGTGGATTTCATAGATATAAAATTACAAACTAGCATAAAGCGTGTCATTAGATTTTAAAAATGACAAATAGGAAAACGTGATAAAGATACCTTGCCAAACTAATATTTCTTAGAATGACAGAGAGGAAAAACACTTCTCTGAACTGTGTCAGTTTACTATAGACCTTTAAATTAGTATTAATTATAGATTGGTTATTTTGACAAGGCAAATATTGTAACAGTTTAGCTGTATAACAGTAAAAATAACTGACACTACAAATAGAATGGCACCCATCTGTGTCTTAGTTTTGTTCCTTTAATAGCTATGTGACAGTGCTGGTAGAAATATACTGTACAAGGCAAAGAACAATGAAAAGGAGAGTATTCCTGCTAAGGGTGTTCCAAAGAAACTGGAGTTTCAGAAGGGACTGTAAGCAAGGTTATTATAAGCAGCTAAGTTAGACAGAAATTAATACAATAAGAAAGGGACTGGGCTGTCAAAGAAGTTATAGCTTAAAGAGATCGTAATTGCAGCTGGAGATGCATCTAGCAAAGGCCAGACCTCAAAACAAAGATGTGATGGTCAGGCCTGCATACCTTCTTAAGGAATGAACGGGAACTTTGCATTATGCTATAATGAACTTCCTGACCCAGAAGTTCAGGGCGGCATCGTTCCTTTGGGTAGATGACCAGAGCATCCAGACCTGTCCCTTCCCAAATAGACCTTGAGTTTCTCCATGCACCCTTGCATGGGACCTGCTTCCCTATTTGCCTACTATTAGCTAAGCAGCTATACTTTTAATGTTTCAGGTTAATGGCAGTCTAACCCACATTTTGCCCACATTGTAATTTTGCTGTATAAGATACTCCAGAAGAAAGGCCTTGGTGCCATTCATTGTGGGTTCCTTTTTTTTTCTCTCAAGAGCTACCTCTCAATAAATCGTTCCTACTCTTAACCTTGATGTTCCTTAGAATTCATTCTTTGATTTTGGACCACACCAACTTGAGATACTTGACATCTACAAGGTTGGGAATTATATTTTCTCCTAAAGCATTTGGAGTTCCCACTGAGATAAGTGGAAGGAGATAAGAGCTGGCTTTTGCTTCATAGCATGCCTAAATATTTTGACTGGATTTTGGATTGATTCATTTAGGTAATCAAAAGTTGTCATCCACTATTTTCTGTTTGCTTATGCCTAGTATAATTCTTTCCCCAGGACACCAGTGCTAGGTGATGTGCACAACAGATTAAGGCAGAAGTGACAGCATAACATTTGTAGATTAGTTTAATAACACACAGTGCCTTTCATGTGATTCCTTTGCACCAGTATTCCCCCCTTTTGCTCCACCACCTCCTTCCTCTCCTTATCTTGCCCTCCTTTTCTCTTTCCCTCTTTCTTGACTCTCACCTTTTAGGAAGGCACCTGGTGTGTTGCAAGCTGCCTTATAGAGAATCCACATGGAGTGGAGGCCTCTGGAAATCTACTGGACTAAGCTTGATAGTATAAGGACAGAAAGCCCCATGGGTAGAAAGAGGTAGGATGAAGGCCCTGTGGAGCTTGAAAAAGTTGGTAGAGAATTCTACTAAAGGTGGTTTCTGCCTCCATATCTAGACTCAAGCAATTACAAAGACAAAAAGCAAAGAATGAGGAAGAAACTAGCAAAGGTCCTAGGTAGCATGATTGACAGAATAATTGTACACTTTTCTTTTACTTAATCCTTAGTCCTAACCTACCTATGCAGGTTGACATCCATGGTCTCATGCACCACCAAAGGACAAGTAAAAGTCATGACCAGAAAAATGTAATGTTAGGATGACAAGCAGCCAGGGAGCCAGTCAGATTCCAGGAGCCTACATGAGGAGAAGGAACCAGAAAAGGAGCAAGGGACGGACAAGAAATCCCTAGGTGTTTCACTCTTGACTATTCCCATTGTCCAGAGTGAATGTTTGCCATCCCTCTCCCCTAAAATATCATCTTTTATTTTGAACACTGCTTCTTTAGTATTTTACCAGTACTGCATTTAGGGTTGCTGCGAGCTATGTGTCCAGCAGACAATGGCACACCATGGGATGGTGTGGCACCACATGCTGTGAGGAACACCCCTCCCCAGACCTTGCAGAAGTGGATCTTCTGAACTGTCAACCTTTCAGGTGACTCCAGATACAACTCACTGTAACCTCAAGGGAGACCCAGAGCCAGAACATCGTAACTAAGGTACTCTTGGACTTCTGACCTGAATAGCTGCATAAGATAATTCACTCTTGTGATTTGTAATGTGGCCGACTTTAAGAGACTAGAGAGGACAGCAGGTAAAACAAGAGAATTTACTTAGCTACACAAAGGCTGAGCTGGGAACCAAAAAAGGGCCCAGGTTTATCTGTGTGGTAGAAGGGATCGGTCTATCTAATGGTATGAAACTGGTGAGTGGGCAAATGGGTGTCTAGCAGCAGGATAAAGGCAAGTAGTGATGATTTTGTAACTTAGCATGTCTTCTTGGAAAAGACCAGAATCTTACAAAAGCAAGGGGAAGACCTCTAGTAACAAAACCTCTAACTTTATTTGTAGTAGAACAAGAAACAGAGGCTGCAGGATCATAGGAAAGGGGCAAGTCTGAGGGGGGAACCGCTTAAGGTAAGGGAGACCTGTTTTCCTTTTAAGTTTTGCTTCAGTAATATATCAATTTGGCTAAGGTAGACTATAATTAATAGAATTTTCTTTGCCATATGCTTCCAGTTATATTTGGCAAGAAGCAAATGTCACATGAGAGTTTTGAAGTACAGAAACAAAGCTGCAGGTATATTGTGGTGCCCATACATTGTCAACCATCTGCCTGCTCCCCGTACAGATGAGGCAGTGGCCAGTCTTACAAGTTCACTCTTCCTTGGATCCTTTCTTGTTTCTGTCTACTGAGGTAGGAGTGTAAAAAATCTGTATCTCCTAGGTAAGAGACAGCAGGACAGACTTAATTTCAATTTGTCCTCATAGGGGTCCTATTCATGCATTGCAGTTCTGCGCTGTCTTGTTCTTCCGCATTTTACAACCTATTTAAATTGCCTGCCCTCAGGATTTAAAGGTCAGCTTCAGACATGCAGACCACAGCCTTGCAGAAACTGCTTAGCCAGTTTAACCAGTTGAGTTAGGTCAAATTTCGGTACACATTCTTTTGAGGGCGCTTTTCATGTATTCACTGATATAGGCACATATATATGGCTGGTTCTAGTTGCATTTGAGCAGTTTGATCCATCAGCTGGGGGTATATCTCAAGCTTAGAGAATAAGCAAACGTTCCTGGGTCCCTAGCATAAAAAAAGAAGATATATTTACAGATGTAGAAAATAATGAGATTAAGAGAAATCAGCTCTCTAGGGAAAGGGTCTGAGATTGAATTGGGTCATCTGTCAGACTCATGAGAATTTAAATAATAATACTGAACTAGGACTTTGGACAAAGGATGAATCTCCTCAGACAATGTTATATGTGGTCCCTCCCTCCTAAAAGGAAGTGTGGTTAGCTCTATTCAACTCTGTGGTTTTGAGGATTTAAAATACAGTTAACTTCTTCAGATAGTGGGGAATATAGCCCTCTTGAAATGCAGCCATCCTCTACTAAATTACTGAGTTCTGAGGAAATTGTAATGCAAAATAACTAGTTTCTTTCTAAGTTCCCACTTTACTATTAATAGTATGTGAAAGAACTGGGTTAAGTTGGACATGGTGGGAAACACCTGAGGTCCCACCAATTCAGGTTGCTGAGGCAGGAGGATTGCCATGAATTTGAGGCCAGCCTGAATTACAGATTGAGACTGTTAGTGTTTTAGGATGATGGCGTCTCTTACTGGAGGTGGTTTTTAAGGTTTTTCTAACCTAGAACAGTGAATTGAATAAGACAAAGAAAAATGATAACATAGTTTACTTGAAAAAATAAAAGTGAGGGTAAAGAAAAACTGACTTTGCAAAGTGAACTTGGGCCAAATAAAAGAACAAAAGTACATTGTGAGGAATGCAGAAAGTTCTATCTTGAGGAAAGCCATTGTGGGGAGAACTTCATGGTATTATGGGCAGCTGAGTTAGACAGAAATATTATAGGCAGTCACACAAGGCAGAAGGAAACAATGTGAAAGACAAGATGACCTTGCAACTGTAGGAGAGAAAGACTCCTATTGTGGGCCAGACCTCAAGACAAAAGAGTAAACAAATATAGCCACGTACCTCCCTAGGGATGGGCATCAGGGACTGATATTCTAATAGGTATCAATCACCTTAAAGAAGCTAGAAAGAGTCACTGACCCAGTCCCTACAGGAAGAATTCCTGCTCTCTATTCACGCCCACTTGCTACATGACTCACTTCCCGATTTAGTCCTGGATTTAATCAATTTTACCTGAGCAATTGTGCTTGCTATCTCATTGATTGAACATAAAGTTTTGTTCTGCCTCATGTCCACCGAGTTTCCATGTTCTCCACCTTAGACCTGTCTCACCTCATAGTTTTGTTTTATAACAATCCATAGAAAAGGCAGATTCATGGGTAACCTGCTTGGGTCCCCTTCTGTCCCTGTATGGGACAGAAGCTTTCTTTCTCCCTATAAATATATTCTGCTCTTAATTTTCATTGGTCCTAAAATGCATTCTTCAGTTTTAGAGAACACAAACTCAGCCCAGGTATCTTTCAGCTTGGGAATTTCATTCTCCTACAAGAGTGGCATCTGTGTTCTTCTATGTCATCCCCACATTGCTGGAACTTACAATTTCTACATGGGAGGTTCTGAGAGGTGACATTTTACAGCTTCTAGAGTCCTGCCACGTTTCTCTATCCACTATCTCAAGATATTGTTTCCAAATAAACAAGGAACTTGGCTAGAGAGGCTAGTTCTAAAGATTATGATTATTTTTATTTTTTTTTCCAACTTCACAGAACCACCAGAGATAGGGGTTCACTAACTGATCAAGCAATTGCTGCACCTGCTTATCTGTAGGTGACTCTGGACTGAGAAGATCAAGTGACAACCCATTTGGGACTACTCCTGGAAATCCAGAACTCGTTCTTTCTCTTATTTCCTCTTTTGGTTAGTATCTTCATTCTTTCACATTTGCGGAACCATGAGCCCAGCACATACAGAAACATAGATGCGTTTATAGTTCATATTGAGACAAGGGATTAGGGCATGGCAAGACAGGCTGGGCAGTAGGCATGACTTGTTAATGCCAAAGTCCTAGGAGGGCATGGCAGACTGCTTAGGGAAGCGGGGATAACAAAATCCCAGGGAAAATGCACAGAACAGTTTCCAAAGCCCTGCACTTGAACTTTTTCAAAGAACTGGAGCAGCTAATGTCAGCCCTGAGGAGTAGGTAGCACAAAAGGCCAGTTGATATTCAGCTGTGTTCTCTCACAGTAATGCCCTCTCAGGACATAGAGCATATTTATTTTTGTACTTTTATTTGATCCAAACTTACTTTGTGGATGCTGTTTCTTTTTCTTCCTTTACTAAGTGTAAAACCTTGTTACTATTTGCATGTCTTGACATATCCCTTGCTCAGGAAAGAAATAACCTAGAAAGTACCTCCAGAGTACCTCTGCAACTCAAACTCCAGAAACAGTATGGTAGCTTATTTTTCCTTCTCATGCTATTTTTGTCTCAATACTATTTTTCGATTCTTTTATTCATGTTGCCATGAAAGTAATAGCTACTGAACTATTTTCTGTAACAGTGAAATGCCAGTACCATTATAAGTTAAACCTGATAATTAAAATTATAATAATTGAAAATGAGATTAAAATAAGGAAGATAGTGACAGCTTCAAGAGTTTAAGGAGCAAGATAAAGGCACCATAAAAGCAACCCAAGAAGATTCTCATCTACCTCCTTTGCCTTTCTTTGTTCTCCACCCAAGTTTTTAGCCAATGGATGAAGGCAGAAACCCCATCCAAATAGGCCAGGAAGCAGCTGGCTCATGTTAGCTTGTATATGAAAGTGTCCCATGTGTTTTCTTCCTTATACAATAAGGAGAGATATAATTGTGGGAAGCAGTACATATGTTTACAACTTCCATGGTTTATGTCTGAACGCCCCCAAAACCTCATGTGGTCATGAGGGGGTGGGCCTTTGTGGAGTTAACTGAATCCAGTTTGTGGTTGATTGGTAGTGCAATGCTTGGATTAAGGGTGAGTGATTGCTGTCTCAGTTCCCTGATTGGACTGGCACCACCCTAGTCTCAGCAGTCTAGATAAGACAGAAGATGTGGAAAGAGGCTTGCTTGCTCCTTTGCTCCTCTCATGTGGCCGTTGGTAATTTCTGTTGTCATGAACTGTTTCCCCTGGACCATGCCACCCTGCCTTGGAACCAGCTGATTTTGGGCTGAAACCTCTAAAATTGTGAGTTAAATGAAGATTTCTTCCCTTAATGGTGGATGTCATGTGTTTAAGTGATGACAGAATTTGGTGCCAGAGAGTGGGACCATTACTGTGACTGTACCTGAGCATGTGGCTCGAGAGCCTTGGGGAATGGCTTGTGGGAAGAGATTGGAAAGGCTAAGAGATGTTGGCTGGGAAAATAGAACTGGAACAGCTTAGGCTGCTCTGTAGGGGAGATTCTACCAGAGCTCAGAAGACCAGAAGACTGATGGAAATACTGACTGTAAAGACCAGGCTCAGGAGGTTTCTACTGGGAAGGACTGCATTGACTATTGGACTCCAGAAAATGTGTGTTATGGCTTTTAAGAAAGTTATTCTGAAGTTTGCTCATGTCCAGAGACTTTGCATGAGACTGAGATTGGGAGTGGCAGACTAATCTTGTAGAATAAATTTCAAGGCAGACAAATATAGAGGCAGTGGCAGGGCTACTAATAGGGGCTTTTAACCAGATCTATATTGAGAATCAAGAGCAGAAAGCCTAGAAGAGTGTGAGCTGGCCAGAAATGAAACTCCAGCAAAGCTGTGGACTGCCAAGGTAAGCAGAGGAGATCTTGATTGTGGAACAGGAACAGGAGCATAGAACAAATGGCCTGAGGGTAACACAGGAAACAGCAAATCTCCACCCTTTGCAGCCTCAAAAGTGCAAAAGCAAAAGACTTTTCTTTGATGAAAGTCCCAGAGCACCATGTTCCAGAATGGCAGTGGTCTAGAGAAGTTTCTCCTTGGAATAGGATTCAGAATATTCTGTGATCCAGGCATTCAAACCCTACAGCCAAGAGAGAGAGAAAAGCCTGCTACTACTCCTGCTGGCTGCAAACCTTGGCTTCATCCATTTTGGTTCTGGGCTTAGGTGCATGCAGATTGTGTGAGTTGTAGCTTAAAGAATGATTACACTCTGATTTCAGGAGGTCTGAGAGGCCAGACAGTGTGCCCCATTAAGGGAAATGTATGAAGCTATGAGAGTAAGGCTAAAGGTAAATAGGAACCCCAGAAGTATGGAGAATCCAGGAATGTGGATCATCTGAGGAAAGCTGCAAGGAGCAAGCAGAGCAGATCCCAGAGAGAAGCCATGGGGGCTTCAACCACTAGAAGTGCCATAGTGACAGAGCCAACTAGGACTTGTGAAGTTCACATCTTGTCACTGATCACCTTGGACATTGCACACAGAACTGCAGGAATTAATGTTTGTCCTGCAGGGTTTTGGATTTGCTTTGATCCCGTTCCTTTGTATTCCCATTTTTAACTTTTGAAACGGAGATGCTTACCTTGTGCCATTGAATGTTGGAAGTGTTTAACTTTCTTTTCATTTGTACAGGGGCTCACAATTGAGAGTTTATTTCCATCTCAGAAGACACTTGGTACTTGAACTTCTCAGCAATGCCAGACTTGTTAGGACTTCGGCAACTCTTAGAGATGGACTAAGTGCTTTTTGTATAATGGGATGTGCATGAGACTTTAGAGTTCCAGGGACGGAATGTTATTGGCTTGTGTCTGGATGTCCCCTCAAAGCCTCTTGTGGTCATGGGGGTGACTTTTTTGGAGGTACTTGAATATAATTTTTTTAAAAAAATGTATTTAGTACAGGGTCTCCAGGCTCTCACTACACAGATCGGACTCATAGTGATCCTCCGACTTTCAGCCTCCCACGTGCTGGGATTATAGGCACGTGCCACCACTTCCAGTCTCAATCATCATCTCAGTGTGCCCTGGGGGCAGAGCTGGCATGACATACTGAGGATCAAACCCTGACCTCTGTGTGCTGCCTAAGCAGGTGCTTTAGTCCCCTGAGCTATCTGGCCAGCCCTGATAGCTGAATCTAGAGTTTATGATTTATTTTTAATGTGACACTGGGATGAAATATGCTGGGCTTAAAGATGAGTGACTGCTGCCTCAGTCTACTGATACGACCGGCACCACCATAATCTGAGCAGTCTGGATAAAATAAAAGGCATAGAAAGGCTTGCTTGAGCCCTTTGCTCTTGCTGCTTTTTCTTCTGAGCTGTTGCCCCTCTGACATGCACCATCCTCTTGGAGCCACCCAATTATGGACTGAAACCTTTACAAACAGTGAGCAAAATAAACCTTTCCTCCTTTAACTTTGGATTTGGGGTAGTTTGCCTCAGTAATGAGAGAAAAGTGACTAAGACAACAACTAGTATGCAACTTTTGGAGGAGGAAGGGATGGATTTTTATCCATCGTGGATTTATATCCATCATGATTATGGAATATAGTAAGACACTTTACATATACAATTTTATTGAATTCTGAGGAAAAATGACAGGTTAATATGGTTGCCCTCATTTTACAGATAATGAGACATGATGAGGGCAGCCACTTAGCTTCCTTATAGGTAGTTTCGGATCTGGGCAGGTCTGTCCAACTTAAAAGTAGATGCTCTTTGCATTAAATAGCACTGTTCCCTTCAGAGACTTCAAGTGTGAAAAGCATATTTATAATGGAGGCTTAATTTTCTCACTGGCGTAAAGAGAATGTGGATCTGGTAGAAATGTTTTTCAATTACCTGACTTGCAGCTGATATATGTACCCCAGCAAAATGTACATGATGAGTTTTGCCTTCTCCAACATCAATTCTCTCAAGAGGCAACATATATCAGTTTAAGAAAATCAATTCCAAGTTCAAAGTGCATGAATCTCACTTTTTCCCCCTGTTTATTTGCTTTTTGAGATGGAGTTTCACTATGTAGTTCAGGCTGGCCTTGCACTCACCATGTAGCTCTGGTCAGCCTCAAATTCTTGGCGCTCCTGCCGTCTCAGAGTACCAAGTGCTGGGGTTGCAGGTGAGTGCCACCATGCCTGGTGAAACTGCATGAATTCGTACTGTCAGTTCCAACACTCACTTCTTGACTTTGGGAATTATGATACTTCTCTGGGCTTCAGTTTCTTCAGCTTTAAACTTAATCCAGTGGCTGGTGACATAGCTCAGTAGACTAAAGGGCCTGCACAGGGACAGTGGTTCAATCCCAGGCATCACATGCTGTGCCAGCCTCACCCACAGGAGCTCTGAGCCAGCCACAAAGTTCAGATGCAGAGGTGTATGCCTGTAATCTAAGCACTGGGGAGGCTGAAAAATGGAGGGTCACTAGTAGTCCAAGCTGCTTAGTGAGACCCCGTAACAACCAAATGTATTTTTTTAAAAAATCCAATGATAATGCTCAGATAATAGTATTGTTGGAATTAAAGTATGCATTTTGTCAAAAAGCATAAATTTATTTTTCTTTATTTTTAATTTTTTTTTGTGGCCTGCTCAGTCTGCCCTGGGGGCAGGGCTGGCATGGCATGTGGTGTCAGGGATTGAACTGTGGTCTCTGTGCTTGCTTAAGCTTGCCTAAGTAGGTGCTTTAGATCACTGAGTTATCTTGCCAGCCCCCCAAAAGCATAAATTTAACACACAGAACATTCATTAGGAACAAGATTTTGTTCTCATTGTTTCATGTGTAATAACTCATCATGCCCCTGTAATGTAGATTTTGTTTACATCTTGTGCATGCTAAAATGGAACTACAGAAAGACTAAATAACCTGCTCCAGGTCATTTGGCAGTTAAAGCCAGCTAGTTTGGTTTTAGAGTATATGACATTAACCCATTAAATTGAAGTGCCTCTCAAACATTTAGCAAAGTGCATAACATAGAGTTGAGGTTCTGGAGGAAGGATGTTATGGTTGCCATTCATTAGCTATAATAAGATGGTCCTAAATTTATGGTGTTTCAACTTTACAATGCTACCAAAGCAATACACAGAGTAAAAAGCATACTTTTTCTTTTGTTCTTTTCCTGGGATAGCAAATGTGTTGGTTTACTTTAATAGCTCCCAGTCAACCACTTGACCCTAAGTGTAACTCATGTTCTGCAGTGTACTGTTTTGCTAAGCTATGATGTTCCATAGGTTGTGTGTTGAATACATTTTTTACTTATTTTCCACTTACATCGGATTTACTGAGATATAACCAATAAATTGAGAGGTATGCCTATATACATTCAATTTTTAAAGACCTGTTAGCCATACTCCTTGTTATGGCTTATGTCTAGTTTTCCCCTGCAAAGCCTCATGCAATCGTGGGGCAGGGACTTCTAGAGTTTGAGAGTTTAGTCATGATCCACTGGGATTATGTGCTTTAGTACTGATGGGACTATGGGTCTGAGTACTGCTGGGATTACTTGACTCTTGATCCACTGGGATTATGTGTTCTAGTATGGATGGGATAATGGGTCTGAGTCCTTCTGGGATTATGGGTGTGGCCTAAAGTGAATAGGTTGAGGCAGAGAGCCTGAATGTAATATAAAGAGAGACACAGAGACAGACGCTCACTGCTGCTCTCTGGAGCCCTGGTTGGTCAGCTGCCTCTGTGGAGATTGTTGCTGTTCTGCCGCCATGAACTGGATGCTCTCTGCCCTGTTCCACTCAGCCTTGGGCCAGCTGAATATGGACTGAAAACTCCAGCAACTGTGAGCTAAATAAACCTTTCTTTCCTTCATTTCGAGTGTCAGGTATTTGTCCCAGTAACGAGTAAAAGTAACTAAGACACTCCTGAACACAGAGTATGCTGCACTGGGGCATCTTATGCTTCAAAAGTTGAGCCTGTATGGAACAAACAGCCAGGAGACAAACCATAGTGTGCTTTCCTAAGTATGCTTCAGTGTGTGCGCAAGCTTACTTGAGAATGCTAGCCACCATCTTGCCAAAAAAGTAAGACTAAAATGTTGAAGACTTACTGCAAGGGATGCTCCCCAGTGAAAGGCTTTGGAAATATCTATTTTAATAAATTTTCTTGTCTGATGGTACATTGTCTTTTTATTTTTGGAAAATTCTTTTAAAATATTGTGGTAAAGCAGATTTAAGATGTGCATGCCTACTGTGTCAGGTTCCCTTTAATAGGCAATGTTAGAATGCAAACTACATTTGTTGGAAGTTTAGAGATTTGTTACTTATATGCTGCGACCTGGAGGATGGAAGCCTGGCATGGTACAAGATCGGTTCATAGTATTCCTTCATCTTTGAAATCTTTAGGAATGTTTTTGAGTGAGTTTCTTGGATGGGAAGAAAAGAAATTATAACCTTGGGAAACTCTGTGTCTTAATGAAAGTACAATTTAAAAATTATGATTTTTCTTGTCTCTTTCCTCCTATCTTTACTTTTTCTTTTCAAACTAAGTCGACACTAAATTACTATACATAGATGTCTTAGTTTTTAAACTGTTGTTACCTTGAACTCAAGGAGCAAATAGAAGCACGTGTGCATCAGGAGTTTTGAACATGAGGCATCCAGACCAAGAGCACCAGTAATGTGTTAGGGTTCTATCGCTATGACAACATACCAAAGATAGTCAACTGAAAGGAAGATCTTGGTTTCAGAATTTATAGTCCATGGTTTATTGATCATGATGCCTCGGGGCCTGTAGAAACATAGGACCTCATCAGAAGGAGTGTGGTAGGGGAAATCCGCTCTCGAGGTGGTCAGAAAGGAAAGAAAGGGGTGAGAAGAGAGAAGAAGGGGCCATTGTCCTAATATCTTCTTAGAGAGCATACCCTCAGTGACCAAACTTCCTTCCACGAGGCCCTGCCTACTAAAAATTTCCACCACCTCCAAATAGCACCACAGGCTGGTGACTGGGCCCTTACCACATGGGACTTGAGAACCGTGAGAGGTCTAAGTCATGCCTGATGTGGCAGTGCCTTTGATGCCAACCTTCTGCAAGGTTGAGGCAGAAATGTTTGAATTTTCCTAGTCTGGAAAACTTAGTGATTTAGCAAACCCCTATGTCAAATAAATAAATAAATAAATAAATAAATAAATAAATAAATAAATAAATGCATGCTGGTGATATAGCTCAGTGTGAAGACTCAGGATTTATCCTCTAATACTGCAGGGAGGATGTAGAAAAAACAAGAAAAGAAAGGGAAGTCTAAGTCATAACAAGTAACTCATTAGAACTGCCTTTCCAGTGTCATCCCATCCATATTGCTTCTAGCTTCAAAGATTATCTTATATAGGTTTGTTTGCCAAATCAAAGGAGCCCATATACTTTGGTCAAAGGAAAAAAGGCTTATTCAAAGGTAGTGTTGAGAAAATAGAGGGGCCTATTGGTGAAAATAGTTTATTTCATTAGTTTATGTATGGGTGGGGGGGTGAGCAGTATGTTAGACAATGAACTAGTGATACAGCAATGCTATTTAATTTACAAATGATGTAAGAAAAATACTATAACTCTCTACCTACTATGTATCTGATCCACTGAGTTTGTGTTTCCCATAATCAAAGAATGAACTTTAAGGGACAATGCATGCTAAGAGTAGGAAATCATTCAGGGAGAGGGGGTGATAGAACTCTGAGAGGCAGGAAGGGTCCCGAGTGGGTGACTGAAGATTCCACTTTCAGGAGTAGTTTTCTAGAGCACAATCATGTGGGTACAACATGGGATACAGCTCTGATGAGCCATGAAGATTATAAATACAGCTGCTGCGGTAATATTAATGCAATAGGGAAACAGGTCATGCAGCAAGTGTGCATGGAAAGAAGAAAGAACTCAGGAAGGGATGAGTCCAAGGGTGTCTGTCATCACGAGGGTGACTGATGTCTACATAGATCTCATTAGACCAGATGCTACCACTTATTGCACCCCTTGGGGAGGCATGCAGGCCTGGTCAGCTCCATCTTTATCCTGAGGCCTGGCCTCCAACAGATGCACTTTCAGCCACAGTTGCAATGAATTTTCATCCTTGGGCTGGCCCTCTTGAGAGTGCAGTTCTGTCTGTCTGACTGCCCATGATATTTCTACCTAACTTAGCTGTCTCTAATACTAGGGCTCTGGGTGAAGAAGGAATATCTTTAGGTGATATAGGTTGCAGCCTGTTGGCTGTTAAAGGGTGTTGTGGCTTTTCCCTACTAAGTTCCTAAATTTTGAGGAAATTATAATATAAATTAACCATTTTTTACCCCTTTATTACCTTAACTGTTGGCTTAAATCCCTGATCAGCTCCTCACACAGACATGTTACTCATTTAAGGAGTATCTGTATTATTAGGTTTAGTAACTCTAAAGCGAGCCATTTTATCTCATTCCCTTTTAAGCTTGAGGGCACCAAGATCAGAAGCACAAAAGTAATTTTCAGAGACATCTACTTGCCAGCTTTTAAAATGTTCAGTTCCACACCTCTGTGAAGCAAATCCCAGAAGCCCCCAACCCTGTCATTGCTCTTAGGTTCCAGGAGAAGCAGAATCTCATGGACATTCCTGGGATTGGCTTGCCTCCCGCCAACAGAATCGCCAAAGTTGTAAGATTCTGTAGATAGATTGTATCATGTTTTGGATCTTTTTGTTTGTTCGTTTGTTTGTTTTGTATTTTTAGGGAAGGGTCTATGGGATTACAGGTGTGTGCCACCATGCTCAGTCTCAATTGCCATCTCAGCATGCCCTGGGGGTGGGACCGGCATAGCAGGCCCAGGAATTGAACCTCTGACCCTTGCACCTGCTTGCAGATGCTTTAAACCACTGGATCTTTATTGATCTTGGAGAACTAGGAACAAATTATTGGTTACCTTTAAGCCCAGTTACCTTTCAACTTTGGTCTGTAAATTTAAGTTGGTGAATATCCAGAATGTCAGTTGCACCAGAATTGAAGTGTGAGCATTGAGTTTGTTATATTTTCATCCAAATACCAAACACTTCAAAATATAAAATGTAGCCAAAATACCATTATTTTCTTACCAATCAGGGTTGTCTTAGAACTTTAATTCCTGCACAGCACTACCAGATAACAATTATAAAGTTTTAAGAAGAAAATCTGAAATCAAGAGCCACCTTAGCATTTCAGTATGGTAATCATGATGACATTGTATTTCAAATACGTTTAAGTATTCATCCTTGTATAAAGTAGTTTATTTAGTCATCCATTTCTATCTAATCATAATACATTCAATGACATGAAGAAACTCCCACCCGATTTGTTGTGACATCAAAGAAGAATGACCTGTCCACAGAAGCACCCCACAAGTTTTCAGTTCTAGCCTACAATCACTGGAAGATGATGTTGTCAGGAATTCTTAGTGGCTGAACACCTCCAAGTGTAGTGACACATACACAGTGCACATGCCACACAAGCATTTCCTTTTTAAAAAATTATCATTTGGCTAGTGGCTTTATTCTGGCCTGATAGGAACCTCTTATCAAAAGCATATGGACCACAAGATCAAGGCAGATTTTTTATTCTAAAAGAAAGGTTATCACGAAAGACAACCCTAGTTTTACATTTTTTGAAGACCTGTACAACTGGAAGGCATGAATATAGTATAGTATGAAATTAGTGACAATGAGTGTTACAGCTATTAGAAACCATTGTGTTTTAATTTAGTTTTGTATCAAAAGCATCTTTTAATAACAAAATCGTATTATTTTACCCTCAATGAATTTAGCCTTTCGATGATAATTGATGTAAGCATATTACAGTAATATGTTTAGCAATGTTTATTAGGGTGGGTCTTCCATAAGACTATGAAAATTATTGTGGGGCATTAGTGAGTAAAGACTGGAATAAATGTTACCTGATAGCTTCTTCTTTATTCACTACATGATCCCTGTCCTGAAGTTTTCTCATGTCCATTTAGCTATTTAAAAATTTTTAGTGAAATATGAGAACCAAATCATAACAAACAACATATTAGTCTTGACCAATGAAAGACTTCCAAGTTATTGTACACAGATAACAAACATTGCATTTGTCATGCCTTGTCATCATTTTGATGGGCTGGTAACCTAGGTGTAAGTATTTCTTCAATTTTAATGACATTTTATTTATAAACAGACAAGTTATAGAGATAACTATTTTAATCTATATAAATTGTTTTCCATGGAAATCTTCAAAACAGGTAAAACAATGTTGAGCTCAAAGAGAAACATCTGTAGGTGTTTCAACTTGTCATCAACAGCGAATTGAGCAGACAAGCAGGCATATGCACATGAAATAACTGTTTATAAACAGAGTGCACTAAGTTATGTTTGACCATGACCTTTTTATGAATCAAGTACAACTATTACTTTAGTGAGTATAGTAGAAAAGACAGTAGTGAGACTAGTCATGCCGTTTACTTGGAAGCCACAAACTATTTTAGTTATGTGGTTATAAAGTAGTTAATGTTTTCTGAAAGGAAAATTGAGGTCATCTATTAGTTCACAGGGGCATGAAGTTTGTCCTCTTTCTTTGTCTTCTGGTATCTCAAGAGGTTTGGGCTTTTCCCTGGAGGTACTTCCTGTATCTTGATGACCCAACAGTGGTTAATAGGGTTGTGAGATCTGTACTAGGCAATATTGCCCTGAATGACATGGCTACTGTTAATGTTGTAGACAAAAATCTTATCAATAATAGGTTTTATCTCTGGTTTAGCTTCTTTCTTAAGAAAGTATCATTTTTGCAAGGATATGAATAAGTGTCCTCTAATTGAATGACTACTAGAGTGGCCCTGACAGCCCTCCCTGGAGTGCCATCGTACCATGCTTGGGAATCAACTCCTAGCACACACTGGGCTCTGCAGGATCAGGCAGCATGGGCCTTGAGACACTAGGACGTGAGTTGCCAGGAGTTTGAGTATTACAGTAACTTATCACAGTAATAAGAGAATATATCTCTTTCAATTGTTGGTGCGGGACACTCTGGTATCACAATGAAGGCAGCTTGGAAAAAGAAATCTTCCAAACATCACTTCAGAGTATGGATGAGGAAAGCTGTCCTGTTACTCCCTGAAGATCAACAACAACTTTGTAATGGGATGAAAGCTCACTCCCATAAGAAATTAGACCTGAATATGTCATGCTAGTGTCACAGGAAAATGTAACCTGCTTGTAAAGTTCCATGAGGCTCATGTGGAGTAACTATGATACTCCTGTGTGAGAGTCTCATAGACTGTATTAGGCACCATCACCATTCACTGTCTGGGCATCCTTCCCTTGTTCCATTTTTTTTTTTTCCTTGAAGGAAGGTCTCACACTATAATTCAGATGGAGGTTCAACTCAATATAGCCCAGGATGGCCTTGAGCTTATGATGATCCTCCTGCTTCAACCTCCTAAACACTGGGATTATGGGAGGGCCGTCTTCATCTTTTGGTCTGTATAATTGATGCTTGCACCCCTCAAAAGTGCAGAGCAGTGTTGGGATTGTATTTGAGTTCCCTGAATCTGGGGCCCTGTGGTAAGCAGATCCAGAGCTAGTATGGCATGAATTCAAGAAATGGTCTTTTCCCCTTTAGGGTATAACTGAGTAGGTTGCTATAGGTAGTCTGTGGGAAGGAGGAACTGATGGGTTTGGGTGGGGGAATCCTCTACAGTATCAGATCCTAAGAGATAATCATTGCTAAGGTACAGATCAAATCTATGGTAGAGGGCCGTTAAGGCATGAACACAGGTTCTCTGACTACTTGTCTTTTTCTAAGGAAAAATAAAGATATATTAGAAAGATGGCTTTATATTTTAGGCTGCTAAGGGGTAGCCATGTCTCATTTTCCCTAAGTGGATATGTAGGTCATTTTTATTTCATAGGAATGTAAGCTGGTCTCTTTAGTCTTAGTGTGGAGCTCATCCCAATGGTTAAGAAGACATCTGAGCCAGGACTCATAAGGAATAGATGACACTGTTCCCATCTGTAGATAAGAGGAATAAGAATTAGGATGTAGCATTCTAGTAGCCTCATCCATAGGTCAGTCCCTACTGGTAGGGAAAGGCAGGTCCTCTCCTATTAGTCTGAGTCTTTTAATTCAACAAGTGTGAACTGACAAGGTTGAATTCCATTTTCTTCACCCCCTCCCCAAGAAGGTTAACTTGGCTGGGTTGAATTTAAGCTTTCAGCTCCCCAGGTACTTCACCTGGCAAGACTGAATTTCTAAGCCTTCCGATCTCCAGGAATTTTACTGACAAGGCTGATGTTATGGTGTGTATGTACATGTCACCCTAAAGCTTCATACAGTCATAAACAGGACTTTTTCAGAGATGGCTGATCTAGATTGTGTGATGCTAGGATTAAGGGTGCATGATTACTAAGTCAGTCCACTGACTGATTAAACATCACCTTAGACCTATAGCCCAGATATAACATAAGCGGAGAAAGAGGTTGATCTTATCTTGCCTTTACTATCTTTTGCATGAAATGAATTATTCTTCTATGTGACATACCCCTGCTATGTCCCACTCTGCTTTGAAGCCAGCCAACTATGGATTGAAATCTCTGTGAAATCGAAGCCAAATAAACCTTTTCCCTTTTAACGTTGTGTGGTAGACATTTTTTCTCAGTAGTGAGAAATGTAACTAAGACATCTGCATTGCAAGATCCTCAGCTACACAGGATTTTTACTCACAAGGCCAAACTTCTTGTGACAGCTGTCTCCAGACCTAAATGAGCATCACTGCTACTTCCTCAGACACACTGGATCTCCTCTAAAAACATACTTCATCTTCTGGTTGAAGAGTCCAGCAGTGGGATGCCTTACCGGCTGGATGTCCCCTAGTAAATGAAGAAGGAAACAAGACCCATCTTTAGAGAAAACTCAGTTTTCCAAATGAAGCCACAAGTATATACATGTGGTGACATAATCTTACCATAAGAAAAGCACAGCTGAGTACAAGGAAGAGAAAACCAGTGTCAGCAAACTAACTCAGAGACACAACAGCTCTAGGGAGGCAGGCTTTGGGACCCAGCAGAGATAAGGCAGCTAGACTCCCCAGATAAGGCATCATTAATTGTTGGCTGGCACAGAAACGGTGGTAGGAGGCTCACACAGATCAACTCTGTGTTATCCAGAACCAGAAAGCTAAATGGATGGACCTTTCTCACAACCTAAGAGCCTCAGAGGGAGAGGAGACAAGAAAAGGAGAACTAAAATTACTAAAACTGGTGGAAAAGAAGTACTTCAAGTGAGCCCACGACCCATACAGGAGCACAAATATCCTTGGTACTAAAAAAAAGAGCTGAGCAAGTTCAGGACAAGTTACCAAGTGCCCAACAGAGGAAGGCAGCAGCCATTTAGCCAAGCCGGGATGGTATCTCCTGGTCCCCTCTCGGGTGCCAGCCCCAAAGCACTTGTCTACTGGTGACATTCTTCTCTGTTTTACTTGACTCATGCCCATTCCCTCTGTGATGTGTGCCACAGCCTCCAGGACAGCCTTTAGATATTGTGTGGGTCCACAACAGATCATAAGCCCAACTGATGCTGGGGGCCTACCTGCCGCCCATAAGGACAGAAGCCCTGTGCCCCATGATTTAGTCTTTTCCATGCAGGAATTGGTCTGATTCTTCTCTTGGGTATCGATTTTTTGCCCAGAAAGGGGAAGAGAGAGAGTTTTCTAGCAGTGAGGAGTTACCTGTCTTGCTGGCTGGGTTATCTGGTTGCCCACTTTTCTGAGGCTTCCAAAGGTCTCTGGGTGGCTGATGCCTTTGATATCTGAGACTTTTAACTCAATGAGTGTGAACTGACAAGGTTAAATTCCTTTTTCTTCACCCCCTCCCCCAGAAGATTGGCTGACCAGATGCTATAGTTGAATGGGATAAAACTAGTCTAGGTTATTGTGCACAATGAAGAAAAAATGGCTAAGCATAAACCTTATAGTAAGCAGTAAGTAGCTATGTTTATTGAAGATAATAGGCTGGTAGCAACAGGTGCAGGCAAAAGGGAAAAAGAAAACAAGAGGCTTGATAACTCAGTCTTCTGGCATGTAAGTGGCCAGACACAGTGATGTGCTGCTTCAGCATGGCAACCTGCTAGACTTCTGTTATTTTATTTTGTATTTTTCTTTGGCAATAAGGACACAAGAACAAGTAGCATGGTGTGGTCCTCAAAGCTTATGGGGAGACTGGGATATAGCTCAGTGGCATAAGAACCTGCCTGGCAAGTGTGAGGTCCCAAATTCAATCCCTGGTACCACCAAGAAAAAAAAAAAAAAAAAAAGGCTGATGGGAGGAAAGGGAATGGCTTACTTAGGTACTATTATACTATTTCAAACTGTTCTAGACAGACATGCAATATTTGAGTATGTAGATAAACTTATTGCTTAATTATTTAGCACTAACTATTTACTATGAATTGGAGATTTACGGAGAATATAGCAAAATGTCAAGCCTTGTAAATTAATGTTGGGGGTGGGGAGATAGCTCAGTAGAATAAGTGCTTTCCTGGCAAGTGAAGGGTCCTGAATCCGATTCCTGGTACCACAACTACACTGAAGATAGCAATGTGCAATACTAAAACCATGTGTGGAATGTCTGTCATTCTGGTCTTTTAGATGCATGCTGCTTCTAATGTGATTTCAGTTATTGCTATACTATCTCACAAG
>PVKN010008387.1:0-25184 GCA_004027915.1 Capromys pilorides
CTCCCCTCGCGGTCCACCCTCTCCTTGTCCTCCTCTCTAGCTCTCCTCTCCTGCGTGTTATGTGCCCTCTTCTTTCATTTCCGTGACTCTTTTTCTCCCAAAGTTCCCTGCTTCTCCTATTTTTACTTCATTGTTTGTTCTGCTCCTATCTGCAGCCTCGTTTTAATCATTGCTTCTGTCTCTCGTTTATCTGTTGTTCGGTCAACACGTTTCCGGTCCCCTACACTGAAAGCCGTTGCCTTTTAAATGCCCTTTCCATTGAGCTTTATTAAGAAAGCTGCCTTTTCCCTCTGTTGTGGTTTGCGTCTAGTTGTCCCCCTGGAGCCTCATGCGGCTTCGGGGTGCATTTCCTAGAGTGTGTGATTAGCTCAGGAGCCACTGGGACTGTGGGTATGCATGTCTCAGGCAGCTGAATCAGCTAGAAAAATTATAGGCAGATAGGACCAAGCCCTCAAGGAGACAAGATGGAAAACAAGGCGACTTTGGAAGAAACAGATACACCCGCTGTGGTCCAGACCTCAAGATAAAAGTGAACAAATGCAGCCCTGTGCTTCCCTGGGGATGGGCATCAGGGATTGCTATTGATCGGTATCCATCGCCTTGAAAGAGCCCACGAGAGTCACTAACCCAGCCCCCAAGAGGAAAAGCCCCTAACCCGCGTTCATGCCCACTTGCTACGTGACTGCTTCCTCGTTTGGTCCTGGATTTAATCAATTTTACCTGAGCCACGGGGCTTGTGCCCTCGTTGGTTAGTTTTGTCCCACCTCACGCCCACCTAAGCGAGTCCCCATGTTCTCACCACATGGCTTTACTCTATAAAAAGCTCATGGAACAGACAGCTTGCCAGGGACACCCCACTTGGCCCCGCTTCTGACCCTGTCTAGGACAGGCGCTTTCTTTCCCCCAGTGAATCTATTCTGCTCTTAACCTCTGTTTGTTCCTGTAAAGACAAGAAACTAACATCTTAAAGAAGCGAAGAACAATAAACAAAGCTTAGGGTGGGTTGTAATCTGTTACTTAGGGAGTTCAGAAAACTAGGATTTAAAAATGTGGTAACAGCTTATCCTGATTTATGTCTCCGCCCTTACTTGAGACATTGGTGATTATCTCCTCTCCCCCATGTCATCCTTCTATTGTATGACCTAAATAAAAGGAACATGCTTCTGGGGTGCTGGGCTCACTTCAAGAGAGACAGATCTCAGTGAGTCCTCTGAGCTACCTTCATCGGGCCTTCTCGTTTCTTTCGGCACTGACACACAGCCTACAACAGTTCCTAAACTTCATTCTTTAGTTTTACAGAACACGAACTCATCCCAAGGACCTTTCAGGTCGGGAGTTTCACTCCCCCTGTATCCGGAGAGCTACAGGTTGGGGTGGGGGGTACCACAAATGCAACTTAAGGAGGCCAGACTCGCTCTCTGTAGCCCTTGTTGCTGCTCCTCCTCACTTTTGCTCTTGCTGTTTTGCCGTCTTCCACCACCGTGAACTGCTGCCCTCTGCCGTGAGCCACTCTGCCTTGGAGCCAGCTGCCAATGGACTGAAATCTCCAGTAACTGTGAGCTAAATAAACCGTTCCTTTCCTCATTTGAGTTTCCTAGCAATGAAAGAAGAGTAACTGACATACCTTTTGGAATTAGGAGTAGTAAGACTGTGTTGCTGAGTTTATTTTGTAAGTGTTTAATGATTATAGGACTAGGCACCATGACTGAAATATAACAACAAGGATGAATTGGGAAGATAACAATGAAAAAGGCACAATTCCTTTTTTAAATCACTCATAATATAAGAAACGAGCTTAAATAATTATAAAGGCATTGACATAGTGCGCGTTTTTTATAACAACAGAATGCAGGACATATTTTATAAGATTATTTTATAGTGAATCACCCACAGAATCATATATAAAGAGTGTAGGGAATCTGTCCATAGACTGAAGACTACGGCATCCAGCTCAGGGCCTGGATCCTGTCTTGTGTGAGTCCAGATGAAAACCTACAGCTCCTAACAGCGCCTCCCACAACGACAACTGGAGGCCTAGAGCCCAGACGGTATCTCCTGCAGGCCAGTTTTGTGGACCTGTGCTGCAAAGGCCCACGGGTCAGCGGTAGAAGCCGGGAAGTCTGTGCCAGCGGGATGAAGGGTCTGCACCAGCAGGCTGCGGTGTGGTGAGGAAGCAATGCTCAGGTGGGCACTAGAGCGCCCGCAAAAAGCACCACCACATCCTCAGCGACAATGAGGTCCCTCTGAGGACAAGGACAGCTGCCTTGCTGTCAGGAAGTCCAGCACAACGAGCTTCTCCAGGAGACTGAGCAAGGCACCATCTTCCCCTCCAGCGCCAGGAAGCAATGCTCGGAGTGAGGAACAGAGCTACTCACAAAGAACCAGGCCATCCTCAGCCACAGCAAGGTCTGGAGCTCCTCCTCCAGGTCCATCAGGAAAGCCATCAGGACAGCCAGCGGCTTCCGACAGCTTGCAGAACAGCCTCCCAGACAAAACTAATTTGCCTACTAAATTTGCCGCTGGCAGCAACCTCAGGTGGGCCTCCCGCACGCAGGACTGGGCTAGTTCAGTTCAGCTGAGAGTTACAAGGTGGCTGCTGACTGGCAAGCACCATAGACGTGATAATACGAGTTCCACAAGGAGGACACAGCTTCCTCGGGGTGCGGTGTGAGCGTAAGAGCGGCCTGCAGGGAGGCCGTCTCCATGAGGGACCTGGAAGGTGAGCAGGACCTGGTAGGTGGGAGCGGCCAGCAACAAGCAACTGAGGCAGAGAGGTGGAGCTTGTTGGAGCAAGAGGGTCACCCAGAGGAATGGCTGGGCGTCTGCTGGCACCTGTCAGGATGCGTCTGTGCTCTTCACGGACGTCTACAGCTTTTGGTAAACATTTCTAGACTCCGTGAGAAAGACCACAGTAACCAGTCTGTTGTGATGTTATGTGTCGGTGCCGAAAGGAACGACGAGAAGACCTGATGAAGGTAGCTCAGAGGACTCACTGAGATTCGTCCCTCCGTGAGCCAAGAGCCCCTGAAGCAGATCAGCTTTATTTCAGGTAGTCAGCGTGATCTCGTGCACAATCACTTCCGTAAAGGAGGACCACGTGCTTAGTCACAAACATGACCACGCTCTCCATTAACTTCCATCCCTTCCCTATCATTGGGTTCACCCAGGGGTCAACCATTAGCATTCCAAGCAAGGGAGAAAGCAACAACCAGAGAGCCCACAGGTGAAGCCGCCATCCATCACCTGGAGCCCCAGCTTTGCGGGATTTTCAGCAACTGACCACGGCTATCCCTGGGCCCCTTCATTACTCTCCATTTCCCAAAATGCCAGCCAGGCTACACCAGTCTCCACCTCCTCATTGCTTCCTTACTCTTTTGCACAATAAGGTAAAAATCGGGCCCGATGTATAGAATTTGGTGAGAATTAAATAAATTAATAAATGTAAATGAGTTGCAGTCTCCCTGAATACTATAAAGGTGTTTCTTACTCTTGATGTTAGGGTTTGTGTCTGTTTGTCCCAGCAAAGTCTCATGTGGTTATGGGGTGGACTTTTAGAGTCTGTAATTAATGTATGATCCAGTGCTGGGATTATGGATAGGAGTGCTGCTGGGATTATGGGTGTGAGTGCTGCTAGGATTATGGGTGTGAGTGCTGCTGGGATTATGGGTGTGAGTGCTGCTGGGATTATGGGTGTGAGTGCTGCACCCAGCCTGGGGCAGAGAGCCTGAATGAAACATAAGGGAGGCAGACTGGCTCTCTGCTGCCTTGACTACCACTACTCCCTTTTGCTCTGTGTTGCTGTTCTCCGCCGCTATGAGGTGCTGCCCTCTGCCCTGTGCCCCTCGGCCTTGGAGCCAGCTGAGTATGGACTGAAACCTTGACTGACTGTGAGCTACATAAGCCTTTTTTTCCTTCATTCTGGGGTTCGGGTGTTTGGCCCAGCAATGAGAGGAGAGTAACTAAGTCAGTGCTGAGGTTACATGGAACCAATCTGCATGCTGAGTTCTTTCCCTAAGGAGTTTCCGGATCTGCCCGAGTCCTCCTGACCTGGTCCTCGCTGCCATCGAGCCGGCGTTACGGGACGGCACTCATTGTTGTCAGAGCCTGGTCTGCGTTTGCTCTGTGACTTCATCCTGTGGCTAGCTCCTCTGGCGAGAGGCTCAGACTCTACATTTGTTGATTTGTCTGTGGAGCTAACATGACTGGGGGCAGCTAGCAGTGGCCACAGAATGTGAGCGCGAACACTCAGCGACTTCCAGCCTCGCCTCCATGCAAGACAGAGGAGCAAAAGATGTCAGCGTGCGGTCAGCAGGTGGGAAGTGAAGTGACCCCAAGCACAGAAGGTGCCTGCTCAGACATAGACTGTTTCAAGATCACTCAGCCACTTGGCCCAGGTATGGCTCAGTGGTATGAGCACCTGTCTGGCAAACACAAGGTCCTGAGTTCTATCCCCATTACATATACATTAAAAAAAAGCGTATTCAGCCATAGTGTTAGGAAACATTTATTCACTATCCATCACTTGTTTCATACATGTTTATTTACAAAACATTCATTGTTTGAGATTGTACCCACAGCAAGGCTTGGTCAGTGACTTCGCATTGTACATGACGCAGCAAAGCTTCAAGTGTCCAGGGACCCTTTCTGCTTGCTTCCTTCCACCTCTATGAATAAAATGGAGAGATACCATTCACTATGAACCAACCAGAAACTTTATACAGTAAACAAAGAAAGGGGAAAGAAACAAAAGCACGCAGGGAACAAAAGCTAGCCAGGGAAATCTAATAGAAAACGTCAATAATTGACTGGTTTAAAAGATTAGAATTTTCAAATTTGTGTAAAGTCCCAAGACGTATTAATACTGATATTTTCCAAGATAAAACAAATGCTCTTTAAACAGTGTTTCAGGGCAAGCAAGATAGCTCAGTGGACTAAGCACCTGCTTGGGCAAGCACAGGGACAAGCCGCGATACCCCAACCCCGCTAGCCGCACCCCCAGGTGCACTGACCCAGCCACGGAGTCCAGAGGTGGTGGCATCCCCCTGTGATCCCAGCCCTGGGGAGGCTGAAAACAGAAGAATCACTAGAAGTCTGAGCTGCATAGTGAGGCTTTGTACCAAATACCAAAAAAAAAACTCTGGACAGGGTTTTGGGCATCATGGACAAACGCATACCCTCGAGGGAATCCCAGTTCATGAGAAACATAAAGGGATGATTTATTTGTATCCATTTTTTTCAGTACTGGGCCTTCGCACAAAGCTACAGTCTCTACCTTGGTCTTCCACACTCTTACACCCCGTCTCAGCCTCCCCAAGAGCCAGCTCCAAGCTTAAAGATCTGACCTCGGAGGGCTTGCTTGAGCCCGAGGACTGAGCTGTTCCTGCGTTACTGTAGCTTTTGATAAATAAAGCTTGCCTGTATGCTAAGTCCTTTAGACAATTCTAGTTAAAGTCTTAGACAAAACCTCCTCGATCTATTCACTTTTCAAAAAACGTGTCTTGAGGGCCTGTACCGCTGCAAGCATGCCTTGAGAATCCGGGGCCATTTGCCCGTTAGTGAACAAGCAAAGATACCTCTCCTTGGAGAAAAAAATAAGGGATTGGGGGAGGTAGGGTGGACGGTGTTGAGGAGTCAGCCCTGGGTGGGTGATGGGGTGCGTTATTGAGGACAGGCTGTGCGGGAAAGGAGATCAAAGGCTCCGAGTGTGGACAGTGGATCTCTGAGGGCATCATGGGAAATTCCATCTCTGGCAGATGAAGCTCTGCGCACAGGCACTATGGGAAATTGCTCTGAGTGTCGGATGGATCTGTGCAGAAATGGAGACTGCGAAAACAGCTGGGGTTGGGAACCGCAGGGATCAGAGCCAGACAGGGCACTCTCAGGCACAAAAGGATTGGCCATTCCTTGGATGGACAGGGGCACCGTCTACAAGCGTGGCGTAGGAGTGGCATGTTTTGCTATGCGATTGCCTTTGAAAACAAGCAGCGTAAAGCCATGGAAGCAGCCGTTAAAGGATAATTCAAAAGCAGAAGGCTAACAAGGGGGAAAAGGTTTAAATCCCAAAACACCATGGTCACTTTTTTCTTCGTAGGAATAAGTATATGTTGCATATTCATGAAAACTTTTATGGAAATGACAAATATTAGACCCGTTACCTTAGGTTTCATGTAAGCTTACCTGGCCCTAGAAGGATGCCTCATTGCCCCATCACGATGACTTGCTCCTTAAATTAAAAATATTAATAAACATTTAACATGTGCTTATCAGTTTAGCCATAATGTGGCATGATACTTCGGTTCAAGGTGTGGAGTTGTTGGGTTTGGAAGTAAATGCAGTCCGGGCAACGCAGTGGGGCTGGGAGACACTCCCCTGCCACCCAGGGGAGCTGGGCTGCACCCCAGGGGCCAGTCCTCTCCTACTGTTCCATGCAACCTGACCGCGAGCGCTGGGATGGCACTTCCAGAAAGTTCCTGACCTCGGATGGCTTGGCACGCAGTCAGTCTCGCCTGTCAATCCTACCGAGAGACTGAGAAGGGCTTGGGCTCCTCCTTAAAACTTCTGACAGCTGCTTCTGTCTCATGTGTTTCCCACTTCTCTGTCACCCGGGCCTCCTCTTTCCGGCACATCTTTCCTGGCACAGACCAGCCCTGGGGGCGTCATCTTATCATCTTTGATAAATGTAGCTACTTTTCTCCCATTGTGGGATGGACGCTGGCAAGTCTCAGCTCACTGTACCGAAGATCCTAGAACCCATCTCTGCACCCGTGCCACGCTGTCATTTGTCGAGCCAGCCAGGAGACTTCAGCAGCCAGGAGCCCAGCCGCGAGGGAGCCCCACCATCCACACAGCAACACAGAAAAGGGAGATGTAGTGGGAGTCCCTAAAGCTGGAGCTTGATCCTGTGTGGGAGGGCAGGACGAGGCCTCAAGGCCTAAAGCAGTCAACTACCTCAGTCCTGAGGAAAACATCCTCCAGACGTTGTTGGATATTAGTTGCTAGGCAACAACAGGTGCAGCTGGGACCACTCTCCTGTTGGGGTCTCCTCCCCACTGGTTTCCTTCTTGCCACACTGCCCTCTAGGGCCCTGGGTTCAAGGAGCTGAACAGTGAGGCCAGCTCTGCTGCACCCCTTCACGTTGAGGGTGTGATTCAGATGCAAGTCTTGTTTTCAGCTAGCGATGTTCAATGCTGCAAGGAAAGCTGGGTAGATTTTCCATGGTTTTGAGATGTTGCTGGTAGATTCCACACCTAGACACTGACCTTTCATCTGACCTTCTGAACTGGGCAGTTCAGCCTGGTTTCTTTCTGCACTGCAGTAGAAAGGAGAAGGATTCCACACTGAGCTAATGCTGGCAACGTCAGGCTGCGCCCCCACTGAGAATCAGCCACCTGATCATTATTTGGAGCCCAAGAGGGGCCAGGGTGGGATTAAAACTGAGCACTGGCCAGATAGCTCAGTGGAGTAAAGCACCTGCTTAGGCAGACGCAGGGACTGGGGTTCGATCCCCGTGTGCCATGCCAGCCGTGACTGGGACTGGGTGTGGTGGTGTACATTTGTAATCCCAGCACTTGGAAGGCTGAAAACAGGAGGTTCATGATGAGTCCAACCTGTGTAGTGAGACCTTGTAGACCCTGTAGTAAATGCATAAAATAATAATAACAAGTACATAAAAGTCATGCTCTTTAAAAAATAAATAAATAAAAATAAAACTGGGCATGGAGAGGCCATGTGAGGATTGTGGCCACCTGGGCCGTTTTACCAAGTATGCCACAAGGAGCGCTCCGCCTGCAAACTACAAGAAGCACAGGGCCCCCCAACAAAGGCTCTGAGGAAAATCCAGCCCCTTTCCAACTCTGGCGTGAAGAAGTTTGCTGTGGTTACCTGTGCAGCCCAGGGAAGGTGAGAGGACCCCAGGATGACATCTGGCATCAGTCAGCTCTGGACAGCAGGTGAAAGCACCCGAATCCCCAGCAGGGCCCACAAGCCAGGACGAGACAAAGCAGAAGCCATCCAGCTAACCCAGCTTGTTCAATTTTTAATAACTGTGATGAAGCAGAAGACAAACGAGCTGAATAAAGCAGAGAAGCAGGCTAAAGCCGTGCGTGCTCTGGGGAGAAGGCTAAGGACACAGCCCTTGGCACCAGGCGAAACCAGGATAACTCCAAGGGTGGCAGGAGCAGGCCAGTGCTCCAGGGACAAGCGACAGTCAAGGTGGGACACAGGGAAGACCCTTGCCATTGGAGGAGGGAGGCCCAACCACTCCAGCGCCCTGTTGCCAGAGAGGGATGAGGTCACCTGCCACCGTGGTGGCCAGGAAGGAATGCTCAGGGCACGTCACGGTGCCCGAGGCCCCTACATGGAGCCTCAGGAAACTGGAGAAGAAGCAGACAGACAAGTGATACTTCTCTGTGATACTGGAGTGACTCAGCCAACTCTAACTTCTTTTTTTTTTTTTAGCTTTTGTTTTTTATTTTAAAGAGAAACATAATAAAAAAAAAAATGATAGTAAATTTCAAAACAAGACAATAGAGAAACAATGATTGATACATTTCAAAATAGTCTTCAAAATAGTTGCTCAGATTATAAGATACAGGCAGGAACAAAGATTAGACTACATAAACATAAACCTTTCTTTTCTTTTTTAATTGTTATCTAACGAGAATACAAAATCCTAAAAAAAACTAGAAACAAAGTAGAACTTCTGATTTTTTCTGCAATGAGTGTTCATCCCGTTCCAAAGTTATTGCTGACCTTGAGGGAATTAGCTGGACAGATTTCTTTGTTCCTGCCCTGAACTGTCTACTAGGAGGTTGCTTTTTCCTGGCTCCCTTTATGCTGATGCCAGAAGCCCCCATGGCAGTAACTGGAGGAGACACACTGTTCCTGATCCCAACCTGTGGCCACGACTGTCCTAGTTGGCGGGGAGCCAGCCAGCCTGGCCCTGTGAGCTGGACGTCTCTGTCCGGAGTTGATCCCTAAGCGTGGTGTGACAGCAGCCCGGAGAGGGCTGCCAAAGCCCCCAGTGGTCATTCAGCTACAGGACCTAATCTACATCCTCATAGAAGATGGCATTAACTTAAGACAGAATGGGCTACAGCACATTACTGACAAATTAAGGGTTATAGTGTGGCTGGTGCCAAGCCCGTCCCCATGCAGTACACTCAATTACCCACACTCAAGCCACCTGGAGAACATCACTGGAGCCAGACCTCAGCGCCATCTAAGAGGCGGTGGAACCCTCCCGCCCATCAGCAGGACATGCCACACCCTTTCAGCACAGAGCCCAGGAGGCACTGAAGGCTCTCCCTCCTGGCTTTCAGGGACACCTTCGTCTTGACGTCTGTGGGCTCCAACTCCCAGCACTTGCTTGCCTTTGAATGAAAGAGCCCCTCACCACACTCTGCCAACAGCGTCCTTGGTGTGCTCTATGGTCCTTTTCTCAGACTGTCTTGCCTCAGGGTTTCCGAGATAACTTCGACTTGTTTGCACGTGCCTTAACTTATGACCTAAGAGACTCAAAATGTCACACAAGGGAAGCCTACTGCTGTATCTACAACCTCATCATAGGTCTCTCCAGCAAGGAATTATCTGACAAAAACACAGCTAAGACTCTAAATGTCTAGCAAGATATGTTCCTGAGTATCCCATTATCAGGCCCAGATTTCTCAACCAAAAGTCACCTGAGAACTTTCCAACACGCCCCCCTCCCCCAGTTCAGAAGTAGGATTCTTCTACTCTCAGAGATGAACAGTAATTGTCAGCCCGAAGTCCACCCTGGTGACCAGGTTCTAATGGAGGCCTGGGAGGAAGCCGGGCCCGGGGCCACCTCTCATCCACACAGAAAGGCCTTTCACAGCCCTTCCTACCACTCCCCATGCCATTAGGTTACTGGCAATAGGTAGATGGATTCAGGGTGAAAGCCAAACCACCTGAGACACCAGAAAACGAAAAAGAAAAACCACAAACCCCCAACACATGAGAGCCAGTGACGACCTCAAGTTTCTTTTCAGAAAACAGCAAACCAACCACATAAGTAAAATGCTTTGCTTTCTCTAAGTCCATTACGTAGCCAGCCTGACTACTGTCTTATTTGCTATACTTGTGGTCCCCATCCCAAGGTATCACCGAACCTCTTCGGTTTTTTCCCCGGTTCTCTGGGAATCCTCCTAGATACCTCTAAAAGAGAATAAACAGTGGTTACTTATACAAGATCTTCAGCTGAGTCGCATCTTTTTCCTCTCTTTTGTGGCTTCTAGGAACTTGGCCTAGACAAACTTGTCCAGAGTATCGCCAACCTTCAGGATCCAACAGAGCCACCAGCAGCCATGACCTACAATGCTGTCAGGGAGCAGATCCCATAACCTGTCTCTAAATGAAGAACGTACTTCCTACATCAGTCGGAAGTAGGGAGATGCAGCACAGAAGCCGGCCTGCCATGATTCCAAGATCCATGAAGTCGGAGATGTCCTGGCCAACTATGGAGTTAAGATTTTGGGTACTATCCTAGACAGGGCCTTTAGGAACACTTCTCATAACCTTACTCTTCAGATCTTGTGTACTTCATCCCAGTCAAATTTGTTTCTTGTTGTTTACGACCCATCCAACCACTGGTGATGACCCAAGCCCAAGATCAAAACCTGCCTCCATGTCCACAGCTCATGAAGAAATCCTTCAAGAAGAAACCCATCTCCCTTGAATTCTTAGCTCAGATAGGACAAGAGTTGCTTGGTCTCCAAGGAGTAAAGCCAATGCCCCGAGAGACCGGAGGCAGCCGTGGGAAGGACGTTCCTCCTTCAGCATGCATCTTAGTGGCTTTCCTTTCATTACTGAGACAGAATACCTAACGTTAAAGGAGGGAAGACTGATTTAGCTCACAGGATGTGGAGGTTTCAGTCTGTCACCAGCTGGCTCTGAGGCAGGGTGTCACATGGCAGAGGGCCACAGTTCCTGGTGGTTGGAAGACAGCGAAAGCAACACACAAGAGCAAAAGGGGGAGGACAAGCCTCTGTCTGCCCTTTTTATCTTATCCAGACTGCTGGGATTAGGGTGGGGCCAATCAGTGGGCTGAGCCAGGGATCACCCAGCCTTCACCCAGCACCCTTAATCCTAGCACTGGACCATGAACCAGTCATGAACTCTAGATTCAGCAACCTCTGAAGAAGCCCATTTAAAAGTGCATGTGGCTTTGGGGAGACATGTAGACACAAACCATAACACTCCTTGAAGATTTCGGGGGACCAGGACTCTCAGAGGGTAATAGTACAGGAAGCACAATGGGGGTTGGGAGACTGCCCCCCTAGACCCAGTGGGTCTTGGGCAGTACCCTGGGGCCAGTCCTCCTCCCACTGTTCCACGTAACCTGACCAGCAAGCTTGGGAGCAGCACTTCTAGGAAGCCCAACTCAGAATGATTCAGCACTCTGTTTGTCATGCCTGTCCATCCTGCAAAGACCCAAGAGCAGGACCTGGACTGTGGCTCCTCCTTCAGATTCCTGAAGCCCGCTCGGATCTGCGTGTGTGCTTTCCCCTTCTCTGCCATCCCATGCCACTTTCCTGTTTGTGCCACGCTTTTCTTGGCACAGACCTGTCCTCAGCAAGTTTTCCTATGACCTTCAATGAATGTAACTGCTTCTCTGTTATCACTGGTTGAACACTTGCCATTTTTTGCTCATCGTGAATCCGGAGCCTGGAATCTGTCTGTTGAGTCCGCCTGAGGTGATCAGCTGAAGGCGCTCCTGCATGGGGAAGTCCAAAGCCTGCCCCAGAGCTCCCTCCACAGCCAGCAGCTTCCTAACAATGTGCAAGGAGAAAGACCAGCAGGGAGAGCCAGACCAAGCAGAGGCAGCCTGATTCCAGGCCCAATGCCACTGGGCGGCCCTCACTCGCAGTCTTGGCATCTTGTGGGGATGGGGAGCCACTGGGCCTGGGCCAGCACTGATACCCAGCACAGGAGGCTAAGACATATTTAAGCTGCAACACTGCTCACCTAGTGGACTGGGGTGCAAAGATGTTCTAACAAAATACCACAGTTTCAGTGGCTTAAACAATAGAAATTCATTTTTCTCACAATTCCCGAGGTCAGAAGCATAAGATCAAAGTGCTGGCCAGTCTGGGACACCTTCTTGGCTGGCACACACCTGCCATCTCCCTGCGCCCCTCCAGGCAGAAAATAACAGTTTCCTGTTATTTTCTTAGGAAGATGCTTGGCACCCTGGGTTAGGGCCACCCCAGCTCCTTGTCTGCCCTGACTGTACCTCAGAGGTCTTACCTCCAAATGCACTCGCATTCCAAGGTCCCAAGGGTGTGTCATAGTTCCAAGACCACAGTGAGGGGGCACAAAGCAGCACAGAACTCCCAGCACAACATCCGAGTGACCTGCATGGTCAGAACAAGACCTGGGCTGCGTACTCAGTCACCGAGTAACCGTAGGAAGAGCAGGACAACCGAAGGGGTCTTTGTGGAGAAGGAAAGAATGTCATTTGCTGCAGATTTGGGGATTTCTAGAAAACATCCAAACAGTCGTCACAGAAGAAAACAATTTTGTTGTACATTCTTGTATAGATTACAACAGAGTCTTTACTTTCAATGGGTCTCCTCAGAAAAGTCCTGAACCAAACAGTCTACATAAAAGTATGGACTACAAATCAGTGAGAATATGATCAAACTTCGCTGGATCTCAATTTCCACAAATGTCTACGTAAATACCAGCTCCACAGCTTAGTAGGACTGGTTACTGACAGTTATAAATTAATTTAGTGAAAAATAGAACAGAAAACAATGATCTAAGGGCAACATAGAATATACCTTGAGTCATCAATGCCCCCCAAATCGCAATAACATTTACTTTTCTGGTATTGTATTAATATGCTATAAAAATATGAAAACAGAGCTAGTGCCTTTCATTTCTATGCAGTGGCAAAATCTCCCTCAGCACCAGATATCAGGTTCTTTGTCACGCTAAAACATTTGCTATTGCCATAGAAGCATGACGTTGGCATTTCTGGTTGCTAGGAGCGTCACAGCCTTGGATGTGTACACAATAGCTTTCTGTTGGCTCCGATGTGGAACTTGTTAGACAGCAGGATCCTCTTTTCATAAGCTGGTCCAGTAATGGAAAGTATAGATTTACCATGCAAAGTATACATGAAAATCTGAATTTACTAATCCAGAGAAATAAATAAAAGCACCCGTATGTAAGGATTTATGCTTAAGGTTTGTTTTTTTTTTCCTTACCTGAAGCATCTTTCAAGAGTAAAAAATTAATTATTACAAGCTTTGAAACAAAGTTGGTGTTCATGAGTAGCAGAATGGCTGAATGCACCGTGCTGTCTGCATGCCACGGAATGCCTCATAGCTCGAGGGGTGCATGACAGCTGTGCAGCCCACGAGAAGGAAGCAGCACCATGGACTGGTCAGGAGGGAAAAGCACGATGCTTCCAATGCATGTAGCGCCAACGTTCTTAACCCCATTACTCACAACAGCCAAAATGTAGAAGCAAATAACTTCCATTGGCAGGGAATAAATAAACTGTGTACGCGCATAAAGGCTTGCTATTCTACTTTACAAAGGAAGGAAACTGTGACGCACGCTACATCGGTGAGAAACACTGGGGACCTGGGGGTGCTGAATGAGCTATGATCTGCAGAGTGGGCTGTGCACGGGGTGGGGCAGGGGCCTGGGGGCTGCGGGGTGGGGGTGGTCTACGGCAGGCAGACTCATAAAGACAAAGGACAGCATGGCGTTCCCAAGGGACTGGACTGAGTTTCAAATTAGCACAACGAAAGGATCTTTGGAGGTCGCCTGCCCAGCAATATTGAGTCCGTAACTCTAGCGAGCTGGACTCTTGAGGCCAGTCGCCAGAGTAAATTGATATTACACAGGTCCAGCCAGTGCTAAAAGTGTGTGTGTGCAGTGATGCCGGGTGTCCCCCTCAGGCGCGAGGAGCTGATGACCACTTAGCAGTCGTTCTTTACCGCTAGCGTGGGCAGGGTGGATTTAGCTCAGCAGCGCAACACCTGTCTGGCCAGTGTGAGGTCCTGGTTTTGATTCTTGGTGCAGCACCCTAATCCCCCACCCCCACCCCTCACCCCCACCCCCACCCCAAAAAAAAGAAAGAAAAAGAACTCATCTGAACCAATCTGCATACTTCTAAAGCCTGGGTTATTTGAGGTGAAAGGTGGCTTGCTCCCTTTCCACGACAGCACAGGAAGGCTTTCTCTCTGCCGCCTCAGCCCCAGGAGGCGCGCCCAGGACAAGTCCGAGCATGCCGACCGCTGCCCTCCGTCGACTTTGGAGATAGACAGGGCTCGCCAAGTCCAGCTCTATTTCCCTCATCCTCTAGATGCAGCTCTCTGCTTTAAAGCCAGGGCTTGAGAGAGCCTTGAATATCATGAATACACACACACAAAATTATAAACGCACAAGTGGGCCCTTCTGTCAGCTGGGACCCAGCACTCAGGTTTGGCACCAGGCACCCTGAACACTACTGCAGGAAAATGTCCTGTGGGCCCTGAGAAAGCGTCTCCTTACCCGGAATCACAAGGCCCCACGTCACAGAGCAGCTGCTGCGGAGCAAGGGAAGCCTAACTCGCCAAACACACATCGAGCACAATTTGATCATGTTTTTTGAAATATTTCATTTAAAATGTTAGATTTATGTGCATAACTGTGACCAATTTTGAAATTAATTTGAATTTAGATTTAATTTTATAACACGGATTATTTTTTAAATTAAAAACATGAACATAACTTTAATTTTTTCAGAGCCAAGGGGATAGCTCAGTGGCAAAAGTGCCTGTCTGGCAAGTATAAGGTCCCATACCTGGTACTGCAAAAAAACAAACAAAACAAAAAAAAAACAACTATTTTTTCAGCACTTAACATTTTATATTAAGATTTCAGAAATATCCAAATATAGTTATGCTTTGAATACAACTACATTTCTAAATATTTTGATCAATATCAATAAAACAGACTATATAACAATTTTGATGATGACAACCTAACTAGTGACTCTTGAAATAGGTATGAAAAAACAATTATGTGAAATAAATACATAATGATTTATGAATCTCCATCGTGTTGTCTCCCTAGTATAAAACCTGAAAGAGTGAAGTCTGAAAGGTACAATAGATACTACAAAAGGAAATAACCTGTTCAAAAGGAAGGAATTACTGACATGAGGACAGGAGAGGGAGTAGCGGAAAGAGACAGACCTGTGTACACCAGCAGGGTGGCTGGGATCATTGTGAAGTGGATTGCTGCTGGTCTATAGAAAGAAGTAGTTAATGCTTAAAAACTTTGTATGTATTTAGTACAGGGTGTACAGGTCTACGTAGATCAGATTCATAGTGATCCTCCTATTTTCAGCCTGGGAAGCTGGGATTACAGGCAGCGCCACTGGCCCAGTCTCAGTCACAATTTCAGAGTGCCCCTGGGGAGGGGGTGGAGCCAGCATAGCGTGCCAGGGATCGAACTCTGGTCTGTGCTCTGTCTAAGCAGGTGCTTTAGTCCACTGAGCTATCTGGCCGGCCCAAAGCTTAATTTTTTTCTTGGTTTATTTTCGTTCTTTATTTTTTTCCCTTTTTCCTCTTTTAATTTCTTATAATTCTTTTCATTTTTTCTTTCTTTTTCCAATATCTCATGCACATATCAATCTGAACAACTGATTTGAAGATAGCACTATGTAATACAACAAATTTTGTCAAATTAATATTATTTTGTTTAGTGAAATTTTGTGTCATCTCTAACTTTTCCACTACTATTTTATATTCTTTAAAAAAGAAGAAATAAAAATAAAACTACCGCTTCAAATATTGAGCATCAAACTTTCTCTTTTGGGTTGTATAAGCTATTGTTAACTACAGCCCCAATTTAGTCAGTGCTACGCTATGGTGATTAGCCAGGGCACACACCCTTCATTTCACCAAAAGTTTTTAATAAATTAATTCCCAAATCTCCATCCCAATTAACAAAACTTTTGGTTGTGATTTAACAAAAAGAAAAAAGTCAAGATAAAGCCTTCAGATAAGCCTTTGATAAGTCTTTCAAAAGCTAACTAAGCATACATTCCTAATTAGGGCATCTCAGCACCATGGGTGTTGATGTTGACTCTCACAATATGTGTTGCTGTTCAAGAGGAGATAACTCAGCAGACTAAGCATCAACTTTGGCAAGCGCAGGGATCAGGGTTCAATCCCCAGTCCCGTATGCTGTGACAGCCTCACCCCGTGGGCACAGTGAGCATGCGACTGAGTCCAGGCAAGGTGGTGTACACCTGTAATCTCACTGTTGGGGCGGCTGACAACAGGAGGATCACTAGGAGACCAAGCTGTGTCGTGAGACCCTGTATCAGATACGTAAATGGGAATGAAAGAGTAGTATTCAAATAGAGTAGTCCAGCGATTGTAACAATCGCTATACATCAAGTGTGCTGCCCTTAATTAGCAGTTCCTTGCCCTGGATTCACACAAAAGCCAGCTGGGATGTGGAAAGGCAGCGTGTCAGGCTTTTCTGTCCTAGGCTGCCTTCTCAAAGACAGCAGCCTGAGCCTTGATTTGACGCCAGCTGCACCACATGGCACTGAACATGAGAGTAGAAAGGACATCTCTCCTCATAGCCAGTGCCTGGACGTTGCTCACAGTAGGTGCCTATGGTCTGAACAGTCAGAAGGACCCTGTCACTGCCACCTGGCACCACACGCCTCGCAGATCATGACACAGACCTGTGACAGTGGCTACCACTTCTTGGAAGCCAATTTTCCAGTAGAATCTGGTTTTTAAGCTGGGAGTAGACTTCTGTGCTGAAACCATGCAAATCATTTCATTTATGGGGTCGGGGATATAACTCAGGGGTATAAGCGCCTGCCTGGCAAGCATGAGGCCCTGAGTTCAATCCCAGTTGCCCAAAAAAAAAAAAAGCTTCATTTAATCTTCGGAGTGGTGCAAAGATCCCTTCTGTCAAATGATTTGAAGAGAATAAGGTCTCTTAAAGTCCATTCTTGAGAAAGATGAATCACAAGTGCCTTCCATCTTGACCATCACCTCTGCATAGAACAAGAGTGGTCCCCAAGAAAAGGAAATTAGAGCCCTAAAAAGTGAACAAGGCTACTCATCGTGGGCCATTTCACTAACCCACTGTCTTTCCAATGTTTCCAGGAGTTTTAATTTCCTAGCCTTGCGTTTTCTTTCTTCTCAGCATCTCTCTAGCGTAGCAGCTGGCTACTGCCCTACCCTTGGAGAAGTTGCCATAGAAAATGTTGCTTACCTTGACGATAACTGGAGGAGGCATGTGCCGCAGCAACGGTTATCCTGGTTTTCCTGGACTGAGGGAATATTGGGGCAGGGGACTTGCAGTACTAAAATCAGAAAAGGGGCTGGGGAGATGGCTCAATAGAATAAGCGCTTGCTTGGCAAGCACAAAGGCCTGAGTTCAATCCTCCGGTTCCAATACAATACAAAAAAATCCTGCACACACTGGGCTGGCTCACAGCCCTAACTGGGTGAAGGGCAGGCTGCTATTCTATCCTAGCAAACTTGGCTGGGAATAGAAGCTTGCACAGCACAAGCCTGGTGCAAGCCACACCGATGCATGTCCTGGGTATGCTCCCCTGGCCGTCGGCAGCTGTATACGAGTCGTAAGCCTTAGAGCCAGGGAGGCTCTTCTTTGACCTCTTGAAAGTTTCAAACGTTAATTTTCAGTCTGCTAGGAAGCCGCGCTTGTGCTGTAATGTCTACCCAAGGGTCCTTGACCACCGTGTCTCTGCATTTGTGTGGAAACTATCAGATTAATATTATCCCCTAGTTACTGTGGGCTGGTCAGGCCCACAATCTCCCCAACGAGTGGACAGCAAAGTAAATGAGACAAATGTTAGGGTTTCAGGGTCCAGGAGGATGAAGATCTTCTCTGGTTGTCCCTTATTTATTAGCTTTTTAAACGAAAGTGGAGAATGCTGAAGAAAATGCAGGGATCCAGGCAGGTCTCAGGAGGCTCTTCAAGGGCTTCTCCAGGCAAGGACACTGTGTTAGTGCAGGAGAACTGTGTCACTCCAGGAAGGCCTTCAGCGCAGGAGCCAGAAGTCCACAGCTGCGCTCTCCTCTGGGCCAACTGGGGTCAGAGCCACGTATCTTCACTGTGGCCTTATCTCATCCTCTGAGGCCTCCCAACTCCACAGGCCACTGCCGGCCTCAGGGGGAACCAGTGACTCACCCCAGTTCACTTCCTGTGAGCCTGCCGCCCACCTCCAGACCAGGGCCTACAGCTTGGACAAATTCACGCATAAAAGTGAAAAGCCAATTGGTTAATAGTAAATCCTGCTCAGAGCTGCTTTGTAGAGGTCCCTGTCAGAACCCATAGGTGACCGCAATCCTGGGCCCCTAGGACATTCTGTTGTTACCAGGCTTTTCCGGTGTTCTGGTATTTGCTCAGTACTAATAGCTGCTTTGTCTCACTTACGCTGTCTTCTCTTTAATTTTGTCTTTTGCAAACAAAAACATTTAAACCGTCGGTGACTTAATAAGTTGAAAGGGTTGTATGATGATGATGATGATGATGATGAGGTAGAATCCATTTTATCCTAATTATTTTTTAAATTTTTATTTATTTATTATTTATTTTATAAGATAGGCCTTGCTATGCAGTTCTGGCTGGCCTTGTGCTCACTTTTTTTTTATTGCAGGACTGGGGTTCGAACTCACAGTCTTGCACTTGCCAGACAGGTACTAGTGCCACAGAGCTATCTCCTTGTGCTCACTTTTGTTGCCCCCAAGATGGTCTTGAATTTGCAGAGTTCCTCCTGTCTCAACCTCCCCAGCACCTGGATTACTGGCATGTGCCATCACACTCATTTCCAAGGATTTTAAAAAGCTGAAATTATTCACATAACAACTATTTATTGAGTAATTCCTTTGTTATTAACTCTGTATTTATTTCTAAGGATAGAAGGGTGTCTACACTACTCACTGCTAAGACAAAATACCCAACACCCAAAGTTAAAGAGGCAAAGGTTTATTTAGCTCATAGTTTGTAGTGGTTTCAGGACAAAGCAGGCTGGCTCTAAGGCAGACTGGTGTGGAAAAGGACAGCAAGTCACGGCAGAGAGGAGGTGAAAGCAAGCCTCTTCCTGCCCCTCATGGCGTAGCAAGGCTTCCCACCCTTAATCCCAGCCCTGGACCGTGAATCAGCCACAAACTCTAGACTCAGCTGCTTGTGAAAAGCCCATCCCTCAGGACTGAGGCTTTAGGGAGACATCTAGATGCAAAGCCTAACATTCTGCCTCTGGCCATCCATTCTGCCTTATGCTTTGCTGGACACAAAAGGCATTGAGCTCACATCTAAGCGTTGCCAAAGTCCTCACGGTTTCAGCATTGCTGAAAAGTCCAAGTACAAAGTCTCCTCTGAGATATAAGGTGAACTCTCAGCTGTGAGCCCCTGCACAAATGAAAAGTTAAGCACTTTTGATATTCAATGGCACAAGATAAACACTTCCATTCCAAAAGTTAGAGGGACACAATGGAACAGGACAACTAAGTCCAAACTACAGCAGGGCAAACATTAAGTCCTGTAGTTTCCTGTCTAGCACCCAAGGCGATCTGTGACCAGATGTGAACTCCAAAGGGTCTGGGGGGCCCTGCCCCTCCCCACTGCCCGTGGTAACAGCTCCCACAGCTTCTCTCTGGGGCCTGCTCTGCTCTCTCTTTGCAGTTTTCCTCAGACCATCCATATTCTTGCCTTTTCCGGACTCCTGGGATCTCCACTAATCTCCGAAATCAGGGTTGAGGCTTTCCTAACCCCACAACTCTTTCATTCTGTCTGTGCCTAAAACCAGCACTATGTGTACAATGCCAAGATCCACCACCAGCTGGCAAGTAGCCAGGCTTCTCTCTCTCAGGTGTAGGGATCAAGTGCCTGGATTGCTGAGCACTCTGAATCCAATTCAGAGGAACACATTCTCTGTGATGCCATTCTAGAGCATGGGGCTCTGTGGCTTCTCAAAGCAGTCTTTCACCTTTACAATGTTGAAGCTGCAAAGGGTGGAGTCTTGCTGATTCTTGTGATGTCCTCAGATAATCTGTTCCATTCTTGGGTACCTTCCCAGCAACAAAGAGTTCCTCTGCTCCATCTTTGTAGTTCACAGCTTTCCTGGAGCTTCCTTTCTGGCCAAAACTCACAATATTTTAATCATTCTGCTAGGCATTTGGCCTTTTTTAAAAAATCATGTATTTATTTAGTACAGGGTCCCACTACACAGCCTGGACACACAGTGATCCTCTTAGTTCAGCCTCCCCATTGCTAAGGTTACAGTCATGCACCACCACATCTGGTTTCAGTGACCTGCACAGAGTGATATGTGGTCCCAGGGATCAAACCTGCATCCTTGTACTTGCCAGATAGACGCTTTAGACCACCAACTTATCTTGGTTCTTGAGTCTCAATATAAATCTAACTAAAATCAATGAACTGTCACTCTGTCACTGCCTCAACATTTGATTACCTTGAAATTTTTTCTGCTAGATTTGCCCACTGCCTTAATCTCAGTCTCAGGCAGCCTCTGGCCACAAGCAAAATGTAGACAAATGTAGGGATCCATTGGTCTCACTGAGATCAGTTCTACCCATGTACAATCAGCGGCAGGCTTGAGAAAAGATAGGCAAGACAAAAGCAGGGCTAACTGGTCAACGGTCTGCCTGATAGGCAAGACTGATGGGCTGCACGGCAACACCTATGTTTATTTATACTTTTGCAGTTAGTAGCACATGACACAAGGTTGCCTAGCGACTAATAGCCAACCTTAACTAGACAGAATGTTTATCTGAGGAGTGAGGTAGCTTGTTTGCTTTAGGCACTGAGGCCCAGTCCCACCTACACACATCTGATCAATTTCCTAGCTTCTCTGGCTCCCAGCAGATAGGCTTTATCCCAAGCCCTAAAACACACTGGCTGGAGTCCAACAGCACTGCAGTTCCTCTTACCATCAGAAATCTTCTGGGCCAGGTCTTTTTGGCAGGATTCCTATCAGCCTTCTGGTCTTCTGAGGCCTGAGCAGAATCTCCTATGAAGAGCAGCCTAAGTTCTTCCAGGTCCACTTGCTTAGCCGGCACCTTCAAATCGTTTCAAGTTCTTCTCACACGCCAGGCCCAAAGGCGCCTGGTCAGGTCCCGTCGCCAGCAACAACCTTACTTCTCTGGTACTAACTTCTGGCTTAGTTATTTTTCTTTTGTTGCTGAGACAAAATACACTACACTGACGAGTTAAAGGAGATGTTTATTTAGCCCATAATTTGTAGATATTTCAGTCCATAAACTGTCTGGCTCTAAGGCGAGATGGTGTAGCAGAGGAGCAACCACTCATGGCAGCGGAAGATACCACAACTCACGAGAAGAGGGAAGAACAAATCTCTTTCGGTGACTTTGGTGTATGCAAGGCTACCCACGATTGGGTGGGGGTCACCCTCACACACTTAATCCTTGCATTGGGCCACAAATCAACCACAAACTCAAGACACAGCTGCCTGGGAAAAGCCAGCCCAAGCCATGAGGTTTTGAGGGACAACCAGACCCAAACAGTGACACTGGGCTACCAGGACTAGTGTGGTGCCAAGCCAGTGAGTAAATGATTTAGTGATCACACAGCCTTAATTCTAGCATCACACACTTTGGATCTAGCCACCTCTGAAAAGAGCGCATCTGACTATATGAGGCTTGGGGAGACATCGAGACACAAACCGTAACAGAGAGTCAATACAACTAGCAGTGCACCAGGCCTGTCAATCACTGCACAGTAAGCGAGCAGCTGCAGTATGCTAATGTTTTCAAAGTCAAGTTCCACAAGCTATGAGACCACACAGGAGGAACAGCTAATCCACATTAGGGGCTTATATGGAAGACTAAAGGGATGGTTAACAACGGGTGATGATGTACACATTTATTCATTCAGTAACTATTTGAGAGTTGAGCACATTGCTGGGACAAATACCCAACACTTAAAATAAAGGAAAGGTTTATGTAGCTCTCAGTTACTAGAGGTTTCAGTCCATACTCAGCTGGCTCCAAGGCAGCCTGGCACATACCAGAGGGCAGATTTTCATGGGTATGGGAAAGATTGAGAGAGCAACAGGAAGTTGCAGCAGTTCAGGCAGCCAGCTAGCCTCTCTTGCCTCCTTATATAGTACTGCAAATTACCTGTCCCAGGGCAGCTGCAGCTTCCACATCCACAATAATCAATCACAAACTCCAGAAGCCGCCCCATGACTCCATGAAGCTTTACAGGGATACCTAGACACAAACCATTAACATATACCAAACTTGACAGTCATTGTAGACAAAGAACATAATATGTAAGTGTATGGAGGTTTGTATAGTCTGGTGTAAAAGACATATGTAAATAGTTATGCAATATTAAAGGTGCTGTAATAAAGGTCACTAAGAAAGGTCTCACTAAAGACGGCCAGTTCTGTACGGACTTGCACATGACATGGAGGCAAAGGACGAACATGGTGGGTAATGAGGACAGGCTCTCTAGGGAGAGGAAATAGCAGAGGGACACACACAGTGTGAAAACAGGGACCAGCATGTGAACCCAGTAACCAGGTGTGGCAAAGGCTCAGGTGTGGAGTGAGATGGACAGCGACCACAGCGGCAAGCACCCCGGATCCCTGGAGGTCTTCAGTGCCATCTTGAAGACTGAGCTTACTCTAGAATTTAGGGGAAGCCACTGAGTAGTTTCAAGTTAGGTCATGACATTTTTCAAATTTTTGAACATTATAAGATTGTGGAGGTGGGCTGGGGAGATAGTTCAGTAGAATAGGTGCTTGTCTGGTGAGCACAAGGTCCTGAGTTCAGTTCCTGGTACTGAAAAAAAAAAAAAAAAAGATGGTGGAGGTCATCTAGAGGCAGAAACAATGCATTTGATATTTACCATGTGATTTTAGCACAGCAGTTATCTTCACATGTATTTTACCTAGAAGGCACATTTTTTGCTAGGAAATTTGAAGTGATTTACCTAATGTTCCCTGGTCATTCCAAATGTGAAGAAAATCAACATAACCTGAACAAGAACGTAGGCAGAAATTTCTATTGCATTTCACCTTTAGCTTTCTCTTGCAATTCTGGAAAGCAATCTTTGATTATTATTTTACTATTGATTCCAGGTAGGGTTTTTTTGTTGTTGTTGTTGGTTTTTTTTTGAGACAGGGTTTCGCTATGTAGTTTGGGTTGGCCTTGTGCTCACTTTTGTAGCCCCCAGGCTGTTCTTAAACTCGGTGAGATCCTCCTGTCTCTACCTCCTGAGTGCTGGATTACAGGAGTGCACCACCATGCCCAGTTCTGGGACCAGGCAGGGGGCGTACACAACCTGGCTGAGAGGGTACAGTGGCATGTGGGACCAGGGATCGAACTTGAATCCTGGTGCTTGCCAGTTAGGTGCTTATGCCTCTGAGCTCTCTCTTTGCAGGTACTTTAAGACTGCTTAGATAAACTCTGTAGCAATCTACACCAGATGCTTGGAAGCTTCTTCCCTGGGTCATTGTAGCCATTAAATAGCATACATAAAGCCCTTGACTCACAGAAGAGCTCATCCATTATGAGCATATCTCCACTGTATTGGTCAGGGTTTTACTTAGAGGAACAGAAAGATATAAGGAATGGATATTAACACAAAATATATGATATATAAGGAGTTACAAGATTGGCTTACAATAGTCAGCCACAGAGTCAGGTGAGGAAGCGTGCAGAGGGCGTCTGCATGCTCTGGACTGGAGAACTCAGTCCCAAGGTCTGAAACTCACTGCAGTGCTCCGTGTAAGTCTCTATCCATTGGCTGATGGGTCTGCGATAGAAGACTGAAGTGTCTGTGATGGACGCTGAAGAGTCTGCGCTGCAAGCCAGACAATGAAGTCCAGGTCGAATGCGAAGACTAAAGCTTCTCCGAGGAAGTGAAGTCTTGACTCCTTCCTCGGCCCTTTAAAAAGTCTCTGTGCTTAGTCACTCTGACCTGGGCCCATTGTGCCCTAGGGTGGAACCAATCATACCCCAGCATGGGCCCTTGATCCCGCTCTAGGGAGGAGCCAATCATATCCTAGGCAGGCCCTGATCCTGCTCCAGGGAGGAATCAATTGTACCCGGGGCGGGACTTCCACCAACAGGGAGCCAGGCCGCTGCAGTCATCCAGCCAAGTTGACACAATGTATCAACCACTACATCCACACATCTCAATTTTATTACAACCAACAGGACAGTGCTAAACAAAAAGGCAGTAATCAATAAATAACTCTATTTTTAATGTTATTTTACATATATCAGGAAGTAAATCCTTTGCTGAATTTTTTTACTAAGTTGAATTTTGTATAAAGTGTTATTAACTATGATTCACTTTCCATCTTATTTTTGTGGATTTGGTAAAATAAAAAATTTATTTCCACCACTATTGATAGATAAAAGGATATTCTTATTCCCAATGAGGAAATGGCAAAATTGGCCCCGACATATTAAAAAAAGCACTCCAAATAACACAGTGCTGATAAAATTTAATAAGGGGTGATCAGTGCATAAAATGACGGTTTAAATCTTAAAAATTTATTACAGTAAAAGACACATTGCCATTAATCATCCTTAAAAGGCTCATTGTTTTCCATGCTCCTATCCATTGTCCTTGCCGTTTTTTGAAGCAGTTCAAGGTGTCATTAAGAGATGCGATTAAAAAAAAAAAATACGGTGACTACTGATGCCCACTACCATCTAGCACAAAGTAGACTTGTAAAAACGCGATCGTGTGTTTTCGCCCCCATGGATCTCCCCATCCCATCCCCGGCAATTTCTGGCTTTTCTGTCCCCCTCGGTCTCCCATCCCGCCCCTGGCAATTTCTGGCTCTTCTTCGGAATCCAAACGATTTCATGAAAGATGAGCACGTTGAAGCCACTCAGGACCTGAAGCAATCTGGGCGCAGCAAATTACAAAACTGGGCTTCCAGAACAGCGTCAGAAAGCGGCAAGAACGATGAGGTATCTTCTACCGTAATAAAATTTAAAACATTTCACGAATTTTTTTTTTTTTTTGCCATTCCTGTACGTTAGAGTGTTCGCAAGCTGGGGCTAAACTCCAGCCTACCTAGCCCCTTGTTCAGTAGTTCTCCAACTACGCCTGTAAAGTGCACGGACGAGCCGTTACTCTAATTGCCTACAAGAGTTCAA